>PVJS01018708.1:0-34568 GCA_004027185.1 Glis glis | reverse complement strand
AAAAAAAAAAAAAAAAAAAAAAAGGAGAGAATCAACGCAAATTACCAAAATCAGAAATGAAAAAGAGGACATCACCACAAATAGTGGAGAAATCCAGAGGATCATAAGAAGCTACTTTGAAAACTTATATTCCAATAAAATGGAAAACATGGAAGAAGTTGAAAGATTTCTAGACACATAAAACCTACCTAAATTGAACCAAGAGAATACAGAAAAACTGAATCAACCAATAGCAAGCACAGAGATAGAAACAGCAATAAAAAGTCTTCCATTAAAGAAAAGCCCAGGTCCAGATGGTTTTCCAGCCAAATTCTACAAAACCTTTACAGAAAAACTAAAACCAATACTTCACAAAGTATTCCGTAAAATTGAAAGAGATGGAATTCTACCAAACTCTTTTAATGAGGCCAAAATCACATTAATACCAAAGCCAATTAAAGATACCTCAAGGAAAGAAAATTACAGACCAATATCATTAATGAACATAGACGCAAAAATTCTAAATAAAATACTAGCGACGCGCATTCAAAACCATATTGAGAAAATCGTACACCATGACCAAGTTGGTTTCATCCCAGGAAAGCAAGGCTGGTTCAACATACACAAAACAATACATGTTATCCACCACATAAACCGAACTAAAAACAAGAATTACATGATTATTTCAATAGATGCAGAAAAAGCACTTGACAAAATTCAACACCCATTCATGTTAAGAACTCTACAGAAAATCGGAATAGAAGGAACATGCCTCAACATAAAGTCAATATATAAGAAACCCAAAGCCAACATCATATTGAATGGGGAAAAATTGCCAGAATTCCCCTTAAAATCAGGAACAAGACAAGGATGCCCACTATCACCACTCCTTTTCAACATAGTCCTTGAAACTCTTGCCAGAGCAATAAGACAAGAAAAGGATATCAAAGGAATTCAAATAGGAAAAAAGAATTAAAATTATCTTTATTTGCAGATGATATGATCCTATATCTAGAAGACTCAGAGAACTCAACCAAAAGTCTACTAGAGCCGATTAACAAATTCAGCAAAGTAGCAAGATACAAGATCAATCTAAAAAAAATCAGTAGCTTTCATATATGCCAACCATGAATCCACTGAGAAAGAAATCCAGAAAAAAATTCCATTCACAGTAACTTCACAACCAATCAAATACCTAGGAATAAACTTAACCAAAGAGGTAAAAGACCTCTACAATGAAAACTATAGAACACTGAAGAAAGAAATTGAAGATCTTAGAAGATATAAAAATATCCCCTGCTCTTGGATAGGCAGAATAAATATTATCAAAATGGCCATCCTGCCAAAAATTATCTACAGAGTCAATGCAATCCCTATCAAAATACCAACATCATTTTTCACAGATCTAGAAAAATCAGTCATTAATTTCATATGGAGAAACAAAAGACCCAGAATAGCTAAAGCAATTCTCAGCAATAAGAACTATGCAGGAGGCATCACAATTCCTGACTTCAAATTATACTACAGAGCTATAGTAATAAAATCAGCATGGTATTGGCACAAAAGCAGACACATAAACCAGTGTAACAAAGTAGAAGATACAGAAACAAATCCACAAACTTATTTCCAATTGATTTTCGACAAAGGTGCCAAACACATATGTTGGAGAAAGGTTAGTCTTTTCAACAAATGGTGCTGGGGAAACTTGTTATTTACCTGTAGAAGAATGGAGCTGAATCCTTACATCTCGAGTTGCACAAGAGTCAACTCGAGATGGATCAAAGACTTGGAAGTTAGACCAGAGACTGTGAAATTATTAGAAAAAGCCATAGGTCCAGCACTCCATCATATAGGTACAGGTAGAAACTTCCTCAACAAGACCTCCAAAGCACAGGAAATTAAAACAAGAATTATTAAGAGGGATAGTATTAAACTACAAAGCTTCTGCTCATCAAAGGAAACCATTAAGAGCTTAAAGAGAAAGCCTACAGAATGGGAGAAGATCATTGCAAGCTATCCCTCTGACAGAGGTCTAATATCTAGGATATACAAAGAACTTAAAAGACTTTACACTAAGAAAACAAACAATACAATCAAGAAGTGGGCAACTGAAATGAATAGACACTTCACAAAAGAAGAGATACAAATGGCCAATAGATACATGAAAAAATGTGCAACATCATTAGCAATCAGGGAGATGCAAATCGAAACTACTCTAAGATTTCATCTGACCCCAATTAGAATGGCAAGCATTAAGAAGTCAAACAACAACAAATGTTGGCGAGGATGTGGGGAAATTGGGACTCTTCTACACTGTTGGTGGGATTGCAAACTAGTTCAACCACCAGGGAGATCAGTGTGGAGATTCCTCAGAAAACTGGGAATTGATCTACCATATGATCCGGCTATACCACTACTGGGTATCATACCAAAGGGATTGAAACTAGAAAACCACAGTAATATATGCATACCCATGTTCATAGCAGCACAATTCACAGTGGCCAAATTATGGAACCAACCTAGATGTCCATCAACAGATGAATGGATTACAAAATTATGGGAAATACACACAATGGAATTTTACTCAGCAATAAAGAAGAACAAAATAGCAGCATTTGCAAGAAAATGGAAAGATCTGGAGAACATTATGTTAAGTGAGATTAGCCAATCACAAAAAAAGAAGGGACATATGTTTTCATTAATATGCCCAACCTAGGGAGTAGTGGGGACACAAAAGGGACTCCAATGACAACGGAGAACCCTCAGTGGTGCAAGGGAAGGGTTACAAGGGAAGGGGAAGGGCAAGAAAGTGAATCTATGGAATAACTATCATAAACAATGTGTACATATGAGATTATACCAACATCATTCTCAGTACTACATGTAGGGGGGAGACAGGGGGAGGGACACCAAGAGCTGTGTGCATGTATGTTAACACCAAACTGATACTCATTGTGATGTGAGACTACAATTCACCAATAGAAACATAAAAAAATCAACTCTTTTAGTAGATTTCAACTGTAGCACACAAAATTGATGATCTCATTCATTATGCCATACATGAGATCTGCAGAAATTGTTCATTCTGCATAACTAAAATTTTGAACTTTTTAACCAACATTTTTCCTTTTGTTCCCAGACGCTAACAACTGTCATTCTACTCTCTACTTCTATGACTTTGACTTTTTATATTCCACATATAAGTGAGATCATGCAGCATTTATCTCTGTGTGCCAGGCTTGTTGTTCTGAGCATGCAGTCATCCAGGCTCAATCACACTATTACAGAGGATAGGAATCCCTTCTTTTAAAAGGCTAAATAGTATCCCACTGAATATTTATGTGTGTGCATTGTGTGTGTCTGTGTATAATATGATATATATTTCTATTCATTTGTCAATGTATATTTAAGCTGATTCGATATGTTGACAATTGTAATAGTTTTACAATGAGCCTGGGAGAACACATGTCCCTTTGACATTCACATTACATTTCTTTGGATATAGGAAGAAGTGGGATTGCTGTTTCATGTGGTAACTCAATTTTAATTTTTAGGAAATTTCATACTGTTTTCTCTACTAGCTATACCAATTTACAGTCCAACCAAAGGTGTACAGGGTTCCATTTTTCTCCATATCTTCTCCAACACTTGTTATTTTTGACCATGTTTCTAATAGCCATTTAATAAGGATGGGATGATATCTCCTTGTAGGTTTGATTTGCATTGGTCTGATAATTAGTGATATTGAATATTTTTTTATATACCTCTTGGGCATTTGTATGTCCTCCTTTGAGAAATGTATATTCAAGTCCTTTATCCAGTTTTTATATTGTCAACTTTAATTTTTTCACTTTATTTTTTGGACAAGTTTGAGAGGGATTTGCATTAATTCTTCTTTTAATGTCTGGTAGAAATCAGCTTTGAAGCCAGCGGGTCCTATGCTTTTCTTTGTTGGAGTATGTTGATGACTGATTGGATCTCCTTAAGCACTGTCACTGTTCAGTTACAGAGGAACTGCTAGTCACAATTTGGTCCTGATAGGGTCTATATTCCTAAGGACACATCCATTTCTTTTAGGTTATATAATTCGTTAGTGTGTAGTTATTGCTAGCAGTCTCTTGTGATCATTTTTATATGTGTGGTGTTAGTTGTAATCTCTCCCCTTTCACTTCTGATTTTATTATTTGAGTCTTCTCCCTTTTTTCTTAGTCTTAAACTTGTCAATTTTGTTTATCTTTTCAAAACTCATAGCTTTACTTATCTTTTGTATTATTTTCCTAGCACCTCTCTGATCTATTTCTGCCCTGGCCTCTATTATTTCCTTCCTTCTACTAAAATTTGCTTTAGTTCTGTTTCTATTTCCTTGAGTATGAAGTCAGGTCATTTAGTTCAGGTCTTCTTTCTTATTGTAGACATTTATCACTCTAAACTTTCCTCTTAGGTCTGCTTTTGTTACATCAGTAAGTTTCAATACCTTCTGTTTGTACTTTCATTTTTCTCAAGATACTCTATGATTTCCCTTTTGATTTCTCCTTTGGTCCACTGGTTGTTCAGCAGAGTGTTGTCTAGATTCTATGTGCTTGTGAATTTCCTGCTATCTTCCTGCTCTAGACTTCTAGCTTCATATGATTGTGGTCAGAAAAGATACCTGACATGATTTCAATTTTCTTAAATGTATTAATATGTTTCTTTGACTGATACTGGAGAGTGTCCTATGTATATGTGAAAATTAGATGTATTCTGTTGTTGTGAAATGTAATCTTTATTATCTGTTAGGTTCTTTTGGTTTTAGTGTTCAAGTCTACTGTTTATATATTGATGTTTTGTCTGAATGATCACTTTTTCTTTTTTTTTTTTTGAGGGACTGGGGATTTGAATCCAGGGGAATTCTACCTCTGAGCTACTCCCCCAGCCCCATTTTATTTTTCATTTTGAAACAAGGCCTCACTAAGTTCCTGAAGGCCTATCTTAGTTGCTGATGCTGACCTTGAACCTGCGATCCTCCTGTCTCAGCCTCCCAAGTACTGGGATTACAAGTGTGGACCACCATGCCACTCTGATCTATCCAGTTTTGAAAGTGAGACACAGAAATTTCCTACTATTATTGCATTGTTATCTCTATTCAGTTCTGCCAATATTGGCTTTATATGTTTAGGTGCTCTGATGCTAGGTGCATATATATTAGAATTGTTATATCATTTTGAAGAATCGATCTCCTTATAATCATATAATAAACTTCTTTGCCTCATGACAGCTTTTGATGGAAAGTTTATTTTAAATATAATATAATAAATACAAATATATATATATATATATATATATATATATATATATGCTATAAATGTAACCAGTCTTGCTCTCTTTTGATTACTGCTTGCATGCAAAATATATTTTCATCTCTTTCATTTCAGCATATGTATGTCCTTAAAGCTAAAGTGAGCCAGGCCTGGTGGCACATGCCTGTAATACCAGTACTTGGGAGGCTTAGACAGGAGGATTGCAGGTTCAAGGCTAGCCTCAGCAACTTATCCAGGCCCTCAGCAAGTTAATGAGACCCAGTTTCAAAACAGAAAATAAAATAGGGGTAGGGTGTAGCTCAGAGGTAAAACACCTCTGGGTTCAATCGCCAGTACCACACATGCATACATAAAAGCTAAAGTGGGTCTTTTATAGACAGCATATAGATGGATCTTGTTTGTTTATTTTCTTTAATACATTCAGCATGGATATATATTTTGATTGGAGAATTTAATCAATTTACATTTAAAGTAATCATAGAAAGGTCATTACTTCCTATTGCCATTTTTTAACTGTTTTCTTTTTTTTTTTGCGGTACTGAGGATTGAACCCAGGGGTGTTCTACCTCCGCGCTACACCCCCGGCCCTATTTTTTATACTTTATTTTGAAACCGGGTCTCATGAAGTTGCGGAGGGCCTCACTAAGTAGAGAGAGAGAGAGAGAGAGAGAGAGAGAGAGACAGGGAGAGAGAGAGAGAGAGAGAGAGAGCTGAGGCTTGCCGGGAACCCAGATCCTCCGGTCTCCGCCTCCCAAAGTACTGGGATTACAAGCGTGCGCCACCATGCCCGGCCTTTTAACTGTTTTCTGATTAGCAGATCCTCTGTTCTTTTCTTCCTTTCCTACTGTCTTTGTGATTTGATAACTTTCTGGAGTGGTGCTTTGATCCCTTCCCTGAAGTTTTCATGTATCTACTACAGGTTTTTTCCTTCATGGCAACTATGAGACTTACATAAAAAACTTTCAGTCATAACAGTCTGTTTTAATTTAATAGCTTCTTAACTTCAGCTACATATTAAAAATCTCTATACTTCAACTTCTTCTCCCCCACATTTTATGTTACCAGTGCCACAAATTACATTTTTATTGCATATCCATTAACACATTATTATAGCTATTGCTATTTTGGTATTTCTGCCTTTTAACTTTTTAAATATGCTTTTATTGGTGCATTATTTTAACTTTTTTAATATGCTTTTTATTGGTGCATTGTAATCACACATAATAATGAGGTTCAGAGTGACAGGGACACACATGCACACAACACTGAAGCTCACCCATTGCCTTCCAGCTTTTATACTAGAGGTAAAAGTGATCTATGCACCATTATGATAGTAGAGTGTTGCTATTTTGAATATACTTACCTTTACGTTGATTTTTATGCTTTCACATTATTCATTGGTGTCTTTTCATTTCAACTTAAACTTCCTTTAGCATTTCTTATAATTTCTTATAATTTTTTTCAGTTCAATAATTGTGTTCATCAGCTCCAGAATTTCTGTTCAGTTGTTTTCTTTGTGGTGTCTATCTCTTGGTTATATTTCTAAGTTTGCCCGTGCATTCTTTTCTTGATTTTGTTTAGTGTTCTGTGTTCTCTTGTAGCTCACTGAGCTTTCTAAATTTCTTGCAAGGCAGTTTGTAGATCTCTATTTCTTTAGGGTTGGTACAGGTACTTCATCTTATTCCTTTTCTGTTGTCATATCTCCCTGATATTGGTGATCCTTGCATTGGTATCTGTGTATCTGAAGTAGATACCTATTCCAGCCTTACAGACTGACTTTGACAAGTAATATCTTTTACTAGTTAGCTCATTCCAAGGTTATGGGTAGGTCCATATTCAGGCTTATTGTTAGAGACTTGGGTGGGCTGGCATGATGACTAGATCTGCATGGGTGGTCCTGATTGTGGGTCTGTGGTTCTATATGGGCCTAGTTCTTTTTTTTGTGGTACTGGGGTTTGAACCCAGGGGCATTCTACCTCTGAGCTACACCCTCAGCCCTTTATTTATTTTTTTGTTTTGAATCAGGGTCTTGCTAGGTTGCTGGGAGTCTCACTATTCGCTGAGGCTGGTCTCAAACCCATAATCCTCCTGTCTCAGCCTCCCAAGTACTGGGATTACAGGCATGTACTACCACACCCAGATGGATGGGTCTGGTTCTGAGTCCATGGGATAAGCCTGGTGCCTAAGACTGTGGGATGGGTCTGGGTCCACCAGGGCAGGCCTAGTGCTATCGTGGGACTAGGCAGCCATGCTGGCCTGAAACCTGGATCTGCAGGGGCAGATAATATCATTATTAATGCTGTCTTTGCTCATACAGTCCTAGGCATGATTATGATTAAGTAGACTGTGTCGAACTTCTTCTAACCACTTATCCTTCTTATATCATCTCAAAGCCAATACTTGAACATTTAATCTTTATAATTTTCAGAATACCACAGAAGCTTAAAGTAAATGCCATGGACAAATTATAGAGTTATGTAGAGAAACTGAACATAGACTGTCACAGTGATAATAGAAAGCACAATTTCACAGGGAAGAAAAGACAGTAGCATCCAATTAGAGAGGTGGGGGTTGGCAATTTGAAGTGAGACTAGAGAATTGATGAGCATAGTGTCAGATAATTTGAAAAGGGAGATTAATGGTGGAAGCCAAGCAGAAGGTTTGAACAATACATACATTATACTTGGTCTTAGAAATGATTCAAACATTTTTAAATTGTATCTGAGAAAACAGAAAACAGAAACAAACAAATCAGACAGTCAGCCGTAGAGCTAGGACCAGAACCATTTGTTTTGGTTTTTTAGTTATCTGAAAGGAGGTAGCAGCTGAAAGGCAAGAATATGCAGCAAGCTGATAAAGGCCTGGGGGCTCAGATGAGAAGAATAAATGGTAGACAGTAGATGCCAGAGTGCGGAATCATATCGGTTCTTGAGGTGACACCAGAGTGACTATAACTGAGGTAACTAAAGATGACTCTCTTTCTTAAATATGTTTGATAAAGTTTTTGAGATCTATGCGGCTCTCACTTAATTGATGGTTTTTTTTCCTTTTCCTTTAACCGTATTCTAATTTTCAGACTTATGTGAATGAAAGCATTTTAGAGATGACCATATTGCATACATAAATGAGAGTAGCACCAGGGCCTAGCTTTCTGGGCAATTGTCCAGTTTTCTGGAGGATGAGATGATAGGGTTGAAAGTGAAATATTTTATGTGTAAAAAAAAAAACTATATTATGGTCTAGTAGATAAGTGACTGGGTCCCATCTTTAAGAGGCTTTCTGGTTCTCTACCAAGAACAGAAATAACAATGATGCTTCATGCCTCCAATTTATGATTATGGGCTTATAATAATTATGTATATTTTAATTTGTTTTTGTTGGGAACTTTGCACTTTCATGCATGCCCATGTTTTGATGAGAGTAATAGGTAAGTTCTAAACAAGGTCTCACTAAGTTGCCGAGGGACCTCTCTAAGTTGCTGAGGCTAACCTCAAACCAGCAATCTTCCTGTCTCAGCCTCCCAAGTACTGGGATTGCAGATGTGTGCCACCACTCCCTGCCAAGAGTTTTTAAAATGCCATTTGATGCTAAAAATCTTACTAATAGTCTGTCCATAGTGTGACATCACTGGCGTCGGCTTTCGCGCTACTGAGAGCACAGGGAGCTGGATTTAAATATCACAAATTTGTATATGTTTCTTTGTCTATTGAACATGGTGAATAATAGCAATATCTACCTTGAATGTTTAAGAAAATTAAACAATATATGTGAAGCACTAGCCCATACTAGTTCATATTAGTATGAAATTAAAATAAGCAATCTTATTCTTGTTATTATTTGGACACATTATATTTTCTACTCAAAGTTAGAAAAGGAGTAAAGAAGGAGACAAGGGTAACTACTATTCACTAAGAACCCACCTGGAAGCACACAGATCATTGTAGATTATGCCATTTAATCATCTTAACAGTACATCAGGTAGTGTTACCATGCTTATATATTTCATTCAGAAAGTAAGGTTCAGATTGCTATATTTAACTTGTCATGAAGCTTATAAGTGGCAGCTGCAGGATTGGAAACTGAATCTGTATCCATTTTGAATAAAGCACATGAATTATTCCTCTCATTTGGAAGTCAGTTTGTTGGAGTGAAAGTAGAAGAAGGATCATGTGTATCCATATAGATTTAGCAAGTCTTCATTAAGCATCAGCATTATTGCCAGAAACTTAACAAGCTATCCCATAACCGATAGCCTGATCTCCATCATACATGAAGACTAAGTCCTCAAAGCCTGTGGAACAAATATTATCCTTGAGCTGCCACAGAGCAATCTCTCCTTCCTGGGGAGGAGGGAGATGTGCAGGCAAGCCCAAGAAAGCAGAAAACTGTCACCTCCACAGCCAAAGCGGCCTGTCAGACAGCCAGAGTCGGACGCTGATTGCACAGCTGACATCTGTATCTCATATTAATCACAGAGCACAGCTTGGCCAGAGACCCAAAGACGCAGACAAGGAAGCAGCGAACAAGCCCAGCTCCTCCGTGGTTCTTCCATCCATCTGTCAGAAATGCTTCAGCATGGGTGTAACTGAACTGAAAAATTCAGGAGAGAAACAGGCCGCCGGCAGAAGAGGCAGGGACAATATCGTAATAAATATGAGATGTGTTCAATGTTCTTGTTCAAGGCAGGTTTTTAAAAGCAATTTTATATGTATGCAATTTTATATGTCTTTGTGAAATATGTCCCCTTCTTTCTTCAAACCATTTGAGCCATTCTATCATGTTCTTCTGGAGGGCCACAAGAACACATATTGAAGTCTGGTATGTGTTAATATAAAAGGGCGATCAAGTTGAAATGGGCTCTGCTTTGAACAACAGGAGCCATTTCTTAGAAGTGCCCTCATTTTGTTTTTGATATTCTTGCTTCCTAGTTATGCTCCCATCCTGAGACTTTTCTTCATATCCTATCTTGTAACCATCTTCAATCCAGGGGTTCCATCAAGCTTCAAGCATCCATATCCTCTCTTCCTCCTCTCTGGGTAATATCCTGCTGCCTTTAAATTTTAGATTGGTGGTTTCCAAGCATGCATGAGAAAATCTAGTGAGGTGTCAGTAGAAAGATTTCATTTTTTTTCATACTTTTGTTGGTACATAGTAATTATACATCATACTGAGGTATAGAGTGATAGGAACATACATGCATACCTTTGATGTATCTCCCTCTGGACCCTACCCTCCTTCCTCCTCTTCCCCATACATGCTACTGAGATTGGCATTGGTGATTTTTTTTTTTTTGCGGTACCAGGGATTGAACCCAGGGGCATTGTACCTCCGAGCTATACCCCCAGCCCTATTTTTTATCCTTTATTTTGAAACCGGATCTCACAAAGTTGCGGAGGGCCTCACTAAGTAGCTGAGGCTGGCTGCGAACCCGTATCCTCTGGTCTCAACCTCCCAAGTACTGGGATTACAAGCGTGCGCCACCACGCTCGGCTCAGCATTGGTGATTTCATATATGTATATAGCATTATTTCAACTGCTACCTTCTTTTCATCTCTATCCTCCCTCCTCCCTCCCCTAAACCCCTCCATCACTCCATTGGAGTCTTTGCTCCTCTCTCTCGGGTCTCTTTTGTTTCCCAATTTCAATCTAGCTTCCACATATGAAAGAAAACATACAACTATTTGCTTTCTTATAGGTGTGTATATTTATATAAATATTATATGTGAATTATAGATGTATATATCCTTATCAATCTATCTATATGTATGTCTAGTTCTTTAATGAATAAATACATGGTGGCATCCCTTGGAACATGGACCATACAGTCACATGCCAGTACAGAAAATGAAGGATGTGCATGCAGGGCAGTTGGCATGTGGCTATGAGCAGAGGTTGAGAGCAGTACCCTCACTTACTTGCTCTCAGCGTACTGAGGCACTAAAGTTCGCAAATGCCCCTTTAAATTGATTTATGCATCACACCATCTACTGCACTTTAATTAGACCATATAAAAGGAGAAGAGCTCCAAGAGAGCTTCTGTAAGGAAACTGTGTCTGGACCATAATCTAATAAATGAGAACATGGCTGAGCTGACACTTCCACTTCAGTCCATCCCTACACCGTCGCTGTCAACAACCGTAGAGACAAACGTAGTTACAGCCAGTAGTGTGCTGCCTGGAAGGTACTGGAAAAAATGATGCATATATTCTACCCACGTAAAGTAAAGGGGAGATTTTAATTAGATTTAATAGAGTAACTGACTTTTAAAAGACACTTGTGCCATGGAGAGAACATTATTTTTAATTGGGTATTCTGAAATGAAACCATGTTTATATGATTTTGTTGTTGAATTGAAACGAATCAAACAAAGCTCTATTTGGATACTTTCATAACTTAGAAGCAAAATGCAAAACAAGCTTAAAACTGTAGTTTTCAGTCTATTGTAAACATGTTTTATATAAAGATTTGATTCATTTGTTTAAAATATCAAAGCTCAATTTCTTCCTTTATATTGATGGGGAAACTCACTGATAGAGAGGGTGTAGAACAATAAATAAGTACAGTGTCACATATAAATATATGAAGAGGGATATACATAAAGTATGGTAGAAACATAGAACGACCAATCTTCTCTGTTACAGGAGCATGTGAGGTGGAGGATTAAAACATAATTTTAATATTCTTAAGCTGGCTCTTTAAAGATGAGTCAAGATGATGGGGAAGTTATTTCAGAGATGACAATCCTTGGTGAACAGCCTTTAAAACACACTGATACATTCATTAGGTTAATGTGAAAGGGAGGTTGATGAAGAGGCTGTCCTTGATTGAATTCTACTCAACTTCCCCTGAGCTTTTCAACTAGTTTTGAATCTCATGTCTCTGCATTGTCCAGTTAGTAAGAATCTAAGTCAGTGAAACCCTCCATCCTCAATATCTTATCACCTTCAACATCTAACCAAGGCGTCATTCTTCAAGACCACCCAGATAATGTCTGATGGTGTTGGTTTGCTTTAGCAAGAATCCCTTTAGCATGGGTCAGCCAGACTCTCCAATTACCCTTGATGTTTGCTCTTAGTAATCTTCCATTCCCTGATTCCCACCCTGCTCCTTGATTATAAATACCCACTTGTCCAATTCTATACTTAAGTCTTTTTTACCCTATTGCAATAATCCTCAACAAAATTTTTTACCACTTTATTGTCAAACTCAGGTTTTCTTTCACAAGCACCTTTGAAATGAAACTTGCAAAATAAAGAGAGTCGTCGTTTGAGATGAAACTGGAGAAATTGACAGGGTTAATAAATCGCACTGTTCTAAAGACTATGGTCTCTTGCCAGGTGTGGTGGCACACGCTTGCAATCCCAGTACTTGGGAGGCTGAGGCAGGAGGAGCGCAGGTTCGTGGCCAGCCTCAGCAACTTAGTGAGGCCCTTCACAACTTAGTGAGACCCTGTTTCAAAATAAAAGAATAAAATTGGACTGGGGGTGCAGCTTAGAGGTAGGATGCCCCTTGGTTTCATCCCCAGTACCACAAAATAAATAAATAAAAGAGTATGGCCTCTCAAGCTTATAGAAAACTGCCTACTAAGTGTGATTTACAATCCAGCAAGAATATCCAGAAATAAAATGGAAAATTGTTTGGGAGGGACTAGGTTTGTTTGGAGGAAGATTGCCCAATAAAAAGGTATTTTGAATATTACAAGATAGATTTTTTAAATTTTTAAATTATTTTTAATGTATACATTTTACAGGGTACATTATGTTAATTAATAAATACAATGTATATTAATTAAATCAGGGTCAAAAGGATTTCTATTATTTCAACTCTTAGTCATTCTTATATGTTGGAAATTTCATTCTCTTCTAGTTTTTGAAAATATATCATAAGTTGTTTTGCCCAATAGTGACCCTACTGTGCTAGAGAAGAACCAGGAGTGCTTCCCCCCTCTGCACGTTTGGTGCCTCTTCTTGTATTTCTTTCTCTCTCCTCTCCCACCTACCTTTCCCAGTCTCTAGTAACTACTATTCCATTCCATTCTTCTACAAAGTTGACTTATTGGTTACTACAAATGAGTGAAAACAGGTGGTGATTACATTTCCGTGTCTGGCTTTTATCACTTAACTGAATGATCTCCACTTCCATCCAAGTTGATGCAAATGAAAACAATTTTATTCTTTTTATGGCTAAATAGTATTTCATTGTATAAGTTACCATATGGTCTGTATCTATTCATCCACTGAATGGCATCTGGGTTGATTTCATTTTTTGGCTTTTGTGAACATGGAAGGGCAAGTATCCTTTCAGTATAATGATTTCATTTCCATTGGGTATATACCCAGTAATGAAATTGCTGGATCTTAATGTAGTTCTATTTCTGGTTTTGTGATAAATCTCCATACTACTCTCCATAATGGCTGCACTGATTTACATTCCCACCAACAGTAGGTAGAGTTCCCCCTTTCAGCATCCTTGCCAGAATTTGTTATTTCTTGTCTTTTTTTTTTTTTTTTTTTTCCGGTACCGGGGATTGAACGCAGGGGCGTTCTACCTCCGCGCTACGCCCCCGGCCCTATTTTTTATACTTTATTTTGAAACCGGGTCTCACGAAGTTGCGGAGGGCCTCACTAAGTAGAGAGAAAGAGAGAGAGAGAGAGAGAGACAGAGAGAGCTGAGGCTGGCCGCGAACCCGGATCCTCCGGTCTCCGCCTCCCAAAGTACTGGGATTACAAGCGTGCGCCACCACGCCCGGCTTTCTTGTCTTTTTGATGATGGCCATTCTAACTGAGGTGAGATGATATATCATGGTAATTTTAATTTATATTTCTCCGATGATTAGTGGAATTGAGCATTCGTGGGTCATTGTATGTTTCTTTTGATAAGTGTTTCTTTAGTTCTTTAGCCCATTTTTAAATTGAATTGCTTTTTTTTTTTGGCATTCAGCTTTTTTAATACAAGATAGATATTGAGGTGCTGAAAAGAACCAGAAGGAACAGGCACAGAGATCAGGAACAAAATTGAAAATATAAAATAAATTTTCATGGGCACCACATTTTGCTGAAGCAAAGGAGAAAGGTCTTAGGCTAACAAAATTATGTAGAAGAATCAAGAGTCCCGCAGTTCAGACAACTACATTAGGGATTTGGGAGTCAGGGCATTTGGTTCTAGTTAGATGACACAAGGATGTCCTCACAGAACATAGGTCATCCTGTCTCTTTTTTTCAGAGTTTATTCTCTCCATGTTCCAAATAAGGATGCTAAAATCTATCCCATGCTACTTCCTGATAATATGATGATCATTAAAGCTATAGAAACAATGGTGCCAGGCAACACAGAATGTAGCTAAGGTTTGTTTACTTAGAAATCTACAGGTGTCTAAACAACAGAAATTGTTATAAATATTTTCAGTCATCACCTTTATGTAAAAACCATGAAGAATGATTTTTGATAACACCTACCTCTTGGTGGTAGTGGCATATGACGGGCTGCACTTGTCCAGTTGGTATGTTGCATGGTTCAATCTGTACAACACATGCAGGGCAACTCATTGTGACTAAGGATGGAAAGTTTTGTCTGCCAGAGACCATATTTAGTTGAACAATGTCATAATTTTAATGGAATGAAGATCACTTGCAATACAATAGGAAATACTCAATGTGTATGCATTGATAAACAAATCTGAAAATCCAAGGTATAACAAAAGCAAGCCAAAGACGACATAGAAAATCTATAAATCTATTCAGAAGAGTTACTACACCATTCTCACCTTTTTTTTTTTTTTTTTTTTACTAGTTGTGCAAAAGTCCACATGCCTGGCTGAAAAGTTAGTCTGGGTTTTCTGGAAAATTATTTTCTATCAAATTATAGCATGATACAATTTATCTTAGTCTGTTCTGTATTGCTATAACAAAATACCTGAGGCTGAGTAATTTATACAGAAAAGGGATTTATTTAGCTTCCAATTTTGAAAGGCCAAGAACATGGGACTGGCATCTGTTTGGCTCTGGTGAGGACTCTGGCTACATCACAATATGGTGGATGGCATCAGGGTGAGAGCATGCGCAAGAGGGAGAGGTCACACAGTGAGACAGGAAGCAAGAGACCAGAGAGAGGCTAGGGTACTCTTTTTACAACCTGTTCATACAGGAAGAAAACCCCCCAGAGACCAGCATTACTCTCTCCTAAAGGTAGAGCCCCCATGACCTAATATACCTCCAGTTGGCCCCACCTCTTAAAGGCCCCATCACTCAGTGTTACCACACTAAGCACCAAACTCCCAGCCCATGTGGGAGACACACTCAGACCATATCTAAAACTATGGCACCATCTTAACGAAGTAAATTTATTGAAAATTCTGATTTTCAGTGTGAGAGTTATTTAGGAAACGGATATGCTATTTTTAAGTCAATATAAATTTGGGGTTTTATGTAACATCATCTATTTAATATATATTCAGTTCTTCTGTAAGTATAAAGTGATCACAGATATATACTGTATTCTTCAGCTGTATTCGCATGATGTATTTATAATATATGAGGGACTTTCCAAGATGTATGTTTGAAAAAGCCCATTTATCTTGTTATTTATATACCATCATCTCAATTTTTAAATAGGGGTACTATTTTGAATGAATGAGATCTAAACTCTGGAAAAAAAAATTTTCACATAACTTCTGGAGAATCAGGGTTAAATGAACTTTTATGATTTGGATGAATTGTTTGTTGCAATTTATCTCTATTCCACCAGGGGGCAGAAGACAATGTGGGAACCTGAAAATGATATAGTTCTGATTGTTAGAGCACAGTGGGTAGAGATGATTGGAAAGCAATGTGGTAGGTGATCCAACACCACTGGCGTTAGAGAAAGAGTAAGAAAGGACCAGCTAGGGCTAGGCAGTGTCTAGAAAGGCTCATAAGGGCGGTGAAAATTCAATGTGGCCTTGAACAAGAAAGAGAACTCTATTGTTGAAAATAGAGGAAGAGAATTCCAGGTAGAAAGAAAACTTCATGTAAAAACAGAGAGCTGTTGACTGGAGCCAGTTACCAGCACTTGATGAGGCAGGAAAGAAGGGGGAAGCTAGGTTATCACAACAGGACCCGCAAAACAAGACAGGGAAACTCCTGTTGAATTGGGTTAGATGTTGCATGTCAGGCTGAAGAACTTGAACCTGCTTTTCTTTGCAAAGAGGGATAATTGAGTATTTTAAGCCAAGAAGTAATATATTCAGAGTGGTTCTTTTGATGTCGATGAATAAAGTAGAAGAAAAGATGTTGGTAGTATGGTGTTTCATGAAAAGCTTATTAATAGAGCTGAAGGTACTCTATGACTGGATATAATTGTGCTTTGATGCTCATGAAATTGTCAACATTTACCGATTTTGCAAATGGAGAAACCAATGGTGAGTTGAAGTAATCTGCCTGTGGTCATTAAGAAGTTGAAGGAAACTGGGATCTATCACTAGGCCCTACTGTTTTATTTCCAACAACTCTGACTTCCTTTTTCTTCTTAGCAGAAAACAAAAACACAAAGAGTACGAATTTTGTTCATCATTTTTTTGAATATATGAAAAATATTAGCATCATTTAAAAATATATACTCTAGTATCACATGCATTTTATGCTTTCAGTAATTATTTTTGAATCAACAAGGATTAACCTTGCCTAGCATATTAGAAATATGCAAGTGTACCTAACAAAATTATTAATTTTAATTGCTATCTTCTCTGTTCATTTCTAAGCAGCATTCCAAACTCAGACATTCTTAAGGGGGAAAAAAGCTATTTTATTTTTGCATAAAACTTCTAATATGATCATAAAAGTTTCTCTGAAGTCCCAAGGAAACAAGGCTCAAGACTATCTTGTTGCATAAAAGAGTCTGGTGATGGGGGGGGGGACCTGACAGCAGATATTCAATAAAACCCTAAACCCTAAGGACATTTCCAACCCAAGGAATTCTGGACCATCCTGGATCCTTTAAGGCCTATTCCTGTGGGGTACGTTGTTTCTTTTCACATTACCTGCATATTAATGCCCTGATTCTAATATCAAATAGAAAGCGGGTTAAAGATCAATTCCACCCTCATACACTGAGACGTGGAAGAAGTCCTATAGCATTAATTTCCCCTTTGAGAATCAGTGATAGTGCTTCGTTCATCAGAGGCCTGTTCCAAGGTGTAAATATTTTAGTCTATGTAAAAAACGGTGTCTAATGACTAGCCCACAGTGTGTGTTCAGTACATCATAGCTATTATTATAATCACTCATTTAGAAACCACAGAATCAGAGCTAAAAGGAACTTCCATGAGTATGTGATTTGGGAAAAGAAAGAAAGGAAGGAAGGAAGGGAGGGAAGGAAAGAAAGAAAGAGAGAAAGAGAAAGAAAGAAAAGAAAAGAAAGAAAGAAAGAAAGAAAGAAAGAAAGAAAGAAAGAAAGAAAGAAAGAGAAAGAAAGAAAGAAGAAAGAAAAGAAAGAAAGAAGAAAGAGAAAGAACGAGAGCAAGAGGGGGGGAGAGAGAGAGAGAGAGAGAGAGAGAAGACTGAGGTCTAGACAGGATTTGCCCAAGGTCACATAGCTAATCCATCACGGGGCAGGACTGTGAACCACATCATTGAGATTCTGGTCTGGTGTCCTATCCACTATTACACACCAACTTCAGTGCTGCAAGATATACCAGGGGTTGTTTTACAGCAGATGTGTGGCGGTTCCGTCTGGCATAAATGTCTGTAGCTGAAACTCAAGCAATTTGGATGTGCCCAGGGGAATGGGTGGAATAAATAAGCCCACGCCTCAGACTCGGGCACCGACTGAGGAATCAAGCACATTTATCACGTGCGCCGCTCTCTTTCACCTTTGTATTCTTGGGGATTTACAGATCTCCTTCCACATAGAAAACTGACTTCTTTGAAAGACAGGTAGGGAGACACATGCCCTGAACTCCAGAGTGAATAGCAGCGGAAACAGCTGCTCGAGCCCCAGCCCTGCCAAGGAGCACCCCTTCATCTCTCGGCTGACAGGTAGCTGCTGGCGGCTTCTCATCTGTCAGCTTCTTCACTCCTCCGGAATGAGAAAATAGTCTGGGCCCTGATCTAAGACGAGGAAAAACAACATCATCATCAGTAAAAACGCTGCCACTCACACGCGTGCAATAGCGGTTTATGACAACGAAAAAGAGTCACAGAGTTGGCCCATATTTATTACATTAAATAACTGTTACATTAAATAACTTTGGGAGAGGAAAAAAATTTGCATCTGGACCTAGTTCCAGTGGCATCCATTTCAATGGAGAAATGCTTAGCTCTTCCAACAGGAGAAATATGAAAAATAAAAAAATACTCTAAATGGATAGGTATTTTCACAGTTCAATGTATGGCTTCTGCTTACAAGAAGTCTCTACGAGTGGCTAAAACGAGTCACCGTGACTGTGTATTTTCTTCTTATATGCTAAATGAGAACATTAGACAATCTCTGAAGTCCCTTTCTCTAAAGTATATTCTAACACTGAGCTAAACTGTTAGATATTTAATTGCACCTCTATATCTAATTGTATTTCTCTGTGATCAATTGCTAGTCCATAATAAGTAGAGTTCCAATTGGTCCAGGAAGAATCCTTTAGAAAATATTTTATACACAGGCAATTTACCAGGACTATTAAAAACTATTTAGCCTCCTGTTATATTGAGAAAAAAAATAGATGTTTCTCAGGATCAAAAGATAAGAAGAAATAGAATAACAACAATAATAATTTATATGCAAGGCATTTTATAGCTTCCTAAACAATTCTGTATAACATATTTATGTAATCCTTACAAAACCCCATGGATTAGAAATTTTCTGTTTTTCTCTGAAATACTGCAATTAGTAAAGGTAATGGGATTTGTTAAGGGCACACAGCTTTAACCAAACCTCAACCCTAGGCTTCCAGGTTCAAGTTCAAATCTATAGCACACTAGTGCATGTTTGTCTCCTAATGAAGTGGCTGGTATTTCCAACTATATGCATACTTTTAATAAAGAAATAGTAATGTTCAAGTTCTGTACTTTAGTGATCACTATGGTCTGAATGTTTGTATCCTCCTCCAAAATCCATGTGTTGAAACCCTAACTCCCGCCGGGTGTGGTGGCACACGCTTGTAATCCCAGTACTTGGGAGGCGGAGACCAGGGGATCCGGGTTTGCGGCCAGCCTCAGCTACTCAGTGGGGCCCTCCGCAACTTCATGAGACCCAGTTTCAAAATAAAGTATAAAAATAGGGCCGGGGGTGTAGCTCGGAGAACACCCCTGGGTTCAATCCCCGGTACCGCAAAAAACAAAACTATGTGAAAATACTGAAACCCTAACTCCCAACGTGATAGTAGCAGTTGGGGCCACTTGTAGGTAATTAGGTCCTTGGGTCATTTTAAAGAGTTTAGTGCCCTTATTAAAGTAGCCCTAGAGAGCTGGCCTTGCTCCTTCTACCACATAAAGATACAGCAAAAATCAGCCAATTGTGAATAAGAAAGTGGGCTCTCACCAGATACTACATCTGCCAGCATCTTTATCTTAAGACGTCTCAACCTCCACAACTGGAAAATTTAGTTTCTGTTGTTTATACGCCACATAGTCTTAATATTTTGATATAGAAACCTAAAATAACTAAATATATGACTCATTTAAAAATATATAAATATAGAGCCAAGCATGATGGCACACACCTGGAATCTCAGTCCTTGGGAGGCTGAGACAGGAGGATCACAGGTTCAAAACCAGCCTCAGCAACTTAAGTTCAAGACCAGCCTCAGCAACTAAGTTCAAGACCAGCCTCAGCAACTTAGTGAGACCCTGTTTCAAAATTAAAAGGGCTGGGATATAGCTCAGAAATAGAAATACCTTTGGTTCACTCCTCAGTAGCAAAAAATAAAATAAAATATATAAATACGAATATTTTGATAGAACCATATGGCAGGAAAAGAATACAAATAAGTACAAAATGAAAATCAGAAAATTTATATTAGAATACTTGGGATGGATAGATTGGAATGGGTTTGAGAAAAGAATAATGTAGGAATTAAAAGCTATCTGTATTTTTAAGAAAGCATAAAAAACTATTCTGTATATAAATATCTGATGTGGAAAATATATTGAGAATCAGCCAAGCTACCATGTGGGTCTAATAGTGCTTGTCATATTAGTCCATATATTTTTACTATATATCATATGATTTGCTAAATGTGTCATAAGGTCATGCATGATTATTGACGGCATGCCTGTTTTACTGAGCCCTCTCACCTGCATCTCTGCCTTGAGGAGGAAGTGTGGCGGTGCCAGTCCTAGCCATTTCCACAGCCTAGTACCTGCAAATTTTTGTGTGGCTTTGGTTCTATCATTGGTGAGTTCAGATGGTTTCAGAGAATAATGCTTAGGACTACTAGAAAATGAAATTACTAAAAGATCATAATCACAATAAGGCTAATGAAAAAAAAGTATTTATTCAATAATTTGGCTAGTTTCTCCCTCTTCAGTGAAATTGGAACAGGATGAAATTCTCCCACTAGAAAACAACTATTATTGGGTGGTAAATACATGAATATTTATTATACTATTATTTATCATCATCTATTGGCTTGATTTCAGTGAACTGTTAGGTCTTTCTCTATCCACAATGTGAGGAAATTGGTGAAATTTTTTCCAGCTATTCAGTTTTGGTTGGAGGAAATTATTATTTGTGAAAAAAAATTGAAAATGCTCCCCTAATGAGATATCTTTTGAGAAGAGAGGAAATATTTATTATCAGAATAAGATAAATCCTAAACATAAATAGATCTCTAATAACTATAAAGTAATGTGATATGATACTTATTTTCAGTCATAAATAGGTATGTGTAGTATGTAGAAAAAGGATGTTAGGCATATTTAAATATTTTCATTTTTGCTATTGTAAGTGATGCTCTAGATGACTGAAAAGAAGAAATGCAGTGTGCCACAGTTTAACAAGTATTTGAATTTCAGTGTGTAGTGAGTGCACTCCCCTTCCTGCTAAGAACATCTCTCAATCAAAATGTATGTTTTGTTTAATTCTAAGAATGTATGCCTGCAAATCTTGCTTATAATCATGTTTTGGCTGTGACCTTGTTCTCCTCACGCTGATATTGCCAGATTCTTTTGGACTGTCCATTTACACAAGCTACAATTCCTAGTGGCCCATAAGGATTTGAAAACTGTTTATTACACCTACCTGGGACAATTACTATTGCTGGAAATTAAGTCAGTTCTTCCCGTTCATCCTGACAGTGGGAGCTTCACATTTAAATTTAAGTAATCTTCCTTGCTCATTATCAGCCCTTTCATTAAAGACTGTTTTTTAGAGTATTTTTAGGTTCACAGAAAAACTGAACAGAAAGTACAGAAATTTCCTGCACATGCAGAAATCTCCCCCATTATCAATATCCCCACCAGAGTTGTACATTTTTTTAATACTGATGAACCTACATTGAAACATTATCCCCCAAAGTCAACGGTTTACATTAGGGTTCACTCTTGGTATTGTATATTCTATGGGGTCAAAAAAACATAATGGCTTCTACCCACCATTATAATATTAAACAAAGAATTTTCCCCACCCCAAATAATCCTTCTCTCTCCCTTAACTCCTGGAAACCACTTATCTTTTTACTGCCTTTATAGTTTTGCCTTTCCAGAATGTCATATATTTGGAATCATACAGTATGTAACACTTTCAAATTGTCTTCTTTCACTTAGTATTATGCATTTAGGATTCCTCCATGTTTTCTCATGGCTTCATGGTTTATTTCTTTTAACAATGAAAAATATTCGATTGCCTAGATGTTGTATCACAGTTCATTTTTCCATTCACACATTAAATGATATTTTGGTTGCTTACAAGTTTTGGCAATTATGAATAAGCTTCTAGAAACATCTACGGACAGGTTTTCTGTGGGCATGTTTTCAACTCCTTTGGGTAAATATCAAGGATCACAGTTACTAGATGGTGTGTGTGTTAGTCAGATTTTCATTAGAAAATTAGCTTAAAAATAAGAAAAGTTAATTTTTGCTCATGATTTCTGAGGTCTCAGCCAATGCGGGCTTGATGCTTTCACTCTGGGCCTGTGGCAAGGCAGAACATCATGGCAGAAACAGGTGGTGGAAAAAATGTATTCACCTCATGGCAGCTGGGAAGCAAAGAGTAAAACAGGAGGAGGAGCGGGAGTCCCAGTATTCCCTTTAAAGGCATATCCCCAGTGACGTAACTTCCTTCAATGAGGAAGGTTCTACTACTTCACTATGGCACCAACATGGGGACCAAACCTTCAACACATGGGACATTGGGGAAGATTCCAGATTCAAACTATAGCAGTGTGGTAAGAGCATGCTTAGTTAGTGAGAAATCACCACACCATTGTCCACAGTGGCTGTATCATTTTGTGTTCCTACCAGCAATGAATGAAAGCTCCTGTGAACCCACATCTCTATCATCAGTTGATATTCTCAGTATTCTTAATTTTGTATCAGCCTTTTTTATCTCACATTTCTATCAAATTTTCATCATTCTGGGAGGAGGATACAAGATGGCGATGGAATAGGAATCCCTGAACGAGCCTGTTTCAAAATCACCTCGGGGGCTCAGAAGTAATCAACACCACACAGCCACAGAAGAACCAAGACCCAAAATCCAGTAACCTGAGTATGACTACACAGACAAAGAGTCTACCAGCTATAGATTCCCACAGAAAACTGCAATCCCGTGTCAGCAGGATCGCTAAGGAGCCATCTTACCACAGGCCCTACAGCGGGGGCTAAAAGCCCCCGGTGCTGCCAAAAAATTGGGTGGAGAAACCAGAGCAGAAATCTGAGTGGTGGGGCCAACCCAGCAGCAGATCTTGAATACCCTTCAAAGGCTGCCCTAGCACGGCTCTTGCCAGAGCTGCACACATCCCCCCAACGCGCTACAAGCCTGCATGATCCCCAACACCTGCGCCTTGGACTCCCACGCCAGCCAAGTCCCAGGCGGCCCCACGTGCCCCACCTCAGCCAGCCACACTGTCCCACATGATTCGTGCAGTCCACCCCGCCCCGAGTTGGCCAGCTGCGCCATCCCGCATGACCCGGGAGGCCCCCTCTGCACCCTGCCTCGGCTGGCTGCACCATCCTGTGCAACCCTGGTAGCCCTTCGCGCCCTGCCCCAGATGCCAAAATGGCCCTCCAAGCCCTGCCACGGATCCCCACATCCTCTGGAGCTGCTACCCGAGACCCAGAGCCTGCACCTCTCTCACCTGCGCAGGAGACTCTGTGCCAACTTCAGAGCCTGATACCCTCCGGCGCCGCCACCTGTGACCCACGCAACCCTCCATGCTGCCTCAGAGCCAGGTCACGACACTCTCTGGCACCACCATCCAAATCCAGGAGCCCACACACCTCACTGGGGCACCTGTGTGATCCTGTGTGCCGTGCCTCAGCACCTGTGCACCCTCAGGCACCGCCACCCGATACCTGGAATCAGCACCACACTAGGGCCTGCGAAAGATACTCAGTGCTGCACAGCAGAGCCCATGCATCCTCCGGCGATGCCTCCTGAGAACCAGAACATATGTGGACCCTTGGAGCCTGTGCGACACTCAGCACCCACACCTCGGAGACTGGGCATCTTTCAGCACGGTCACCCGTGCCTCGGAGCCCACATCCAACACCACACCTCGAAGTACGTCACATGTAACAACACCTGAGCTCCAGAATCTGCGTGCCCCCACACACACATGGTGCCCCATCAACCGGATGGGAGTGAACCATGGCCTGCTGCGTATTGAGCCAATTGGGTCTACAGGGACCATCAAGAGGTCTTATACATAGAAAGGAAGATGATGCAGAGGCAACAGAAACACAAAATTGAAAACACCGAAAATACGAGAATGAGGAACAGTGAGAAAACTAGAAACACTCACAATGCATCAACAAGTGAGATTACTGATACTGACCTATAGGAAATGCAAGATGGAGAATTCAGAATTTAGATCTTCAAAATGATGAAAGGTCTCAAAGAAAGCATAGAAGAGATGAAGGAAGAAGTTGAGGCTCTAAGAAAGAATCAGAAAGAAACACTGAATGAAATGAAGGGGTCAATAAACGAATTAAAGACTGCAATAGAAACCAACTCTAGTAGGCTCAACCACATGGAAAACGGGGTATCACTCCTGGAAGACAGTTCATTCAAAACTGAAAACACAGTCAAAGATATACAGAATATATTAAAACAATACACCCTGGCCATCCAAGAAATACAGGACAATACAAGACATACTACTCTAACGATAAAAGGCATCAAAGAAGGATTAGGAACACAGACCAAGGGTATAAGAAACCTCTTCAAATAAATAATTTCAGAGAATTTTCCAAACATAGAAAAGGATGTGGACATCCACATACAGGAGACATATAGAACACCATTAAGACAGGACCAAAGATGGACCTCCCCACGCCACGTAATACTTAAAATGTCTAACATAGAGGCCAAAGAAAGAATCCTAAAAGCAGCAAGAGCAAAAGAACAGGTGACATACAGGGGCAAAACAATAAAAATCACCCCAGACTTCTCAACCCAAGTCAGGAAAGTGAGGAGGGATTGGTATGAAGTACTCTGGACTCTGAAAGCAAACAACTTCCAACCAAGACTGATATATGCAGCAATGCTATCATTTAAAATTGATGGAGAAATAAAAGTGTTCCTTGATAAACACAAACTTAAAGAATTCATGAGGACCAAGCCAACACTGGAGAAAATCTTAAAAGAAATAAATCACAAAGAAGGAAAAACAAGCAATTTTCAGAACCACAGGAGAGGTGAACTCCACCAGGTAGGCAACCAAACAAGGAGATTTGTCACTACAGCAAACAGAAAATAAAACTCAAAATGACAGGAAACAAAAATCATATCTCAATAATAACATTGAATGTCAAAGGACTCAACTCCCCAATTAAAAGGCATAGACTGGCAATGTAGATTAAAAAGAATAACCTAACAATATGCTGCTTACAAGAAACTTACATTCTAGCCAAAGATACTCATACGCTAAAGGTAAAAGGATGGAAAAAGATATACTATGCAAATGGATATCGAAAACAAGCAGGGGTAGCAACGCTTATATCTGACAAAACAAACTTTAAGCTAAAACACATCACAAGAGACAAAGCATGTCACTTCTTACTAACAAAAGGAACAATCCAACAAGAAGATATAATAATAATAAACATTTATGCCCCAAATGTGAGTGCACCCACATTCATAAAACAAAGTCTTCAGGACATCATGTCCCAAATAGACCCAAACACAATAATATTGGGAGACTTCAAAACACCACTCATGCCACTTGATTGATCCTCCAAATAAAAGATGAATAAAGATTGCTCAGACCTAAAGAAAACCATACACCAAATGGAGCTAATAGACACATACAGATTATTTCAACCAGCAACTCCTGAATACATATTTTTCTCAGCTGCCCACGGAACATTCTCCAAAGTAGACCACATCCTGGGTCACAAAGCAAGTACCAGCAAATTCAAAAGATGTGATATAGTTCCCTGCATCTTCTCAGATCACAACAGAATGAAATTGGAAATTAATAACAGGAAGACTAAAAGTAATCACATAAGTACATGGAGACTGAATGATACACTTCTGAATGAGGACTAGATCAGAAAAGAAATAAGGGGAGAAATTAAAAAATTCCTGGAATTAAACTGAAATAGAGACATGATGTACCAAAATCTATGGGACACTTGAAGGCAGTGTTAAGAGGAAAATTTATAGCAATGAGTGCCCACATGGGAAAAACAGAAGACATCCAAATAAATAACCTAATGACACACCTCAAGGATCTTGAAAAACAGGAACAGTCGAATCCCAAAGCCAGTAGGAGGCAGGAGATAACTAAAATCAGAGAAGAAATTATTGAAATAGAGAATAAAAAAAAAACAATACAAAGAATCAACACAACAAGAAGCTGGTTCTTTGAGAAGATTAACAAAATTGACAAACCACTAGCTAACCTAACCAAAAGAAGGAGAGAATCAACCCAAATTACCAAAATCAGAAATTAAAAAGGGGACATCACCACAGATAGTGGAGAAATCCAGTGGATCATAAGAAACTACTTTGAAAACTTATATTCCAATAAAATGGAAAACATGGAAGAAATGGAATGATTTCTAGACACATACAACCTATCTAATTGAACCAAGGGGATATAGAAAACCTGAATCAACAAGTAGCAAGCACAGAGATAGAATCAGCAATAAAAAGGATGCCATCAAAGAAAAGCCCAGATCCAGATGGTTTTCCAGTCGAATTTTACAAAACCTTTACAGAAAAACTAAAACCAATACTTCACAAACTATTCCATGAAACTGAAAGAGATGGAATTCTTCCAAATTCCTTTTATGAGGCCAACATCACATTAATACCAAAGCCAAATAAAGATACCTCAAGAAAAGAGAATTACAGACAAATATCATTAATGAACATAGATGCAAAAATTCTAAATAAAATACTAGCCATGCACATTCAAAACAATATTGAGAAAATCATACACCATGACCAAGTTGGTTTCATCCCAGGAAAGCAAGGCTGGTTTCAACATATGCAAAACAATATACGTTATTCACCATATAAATCGAACTAAAAATAAGAATCACATGATCATTTCAATAGATGCAGAAAAAGCATTTGACAAAATTCAACACCCATTCATGTTAAGAACTCTACAGAAAATCGGAATAGAAGGAACATACCTCAACATCATTAAGTCAATATATAAGAAACCAAAATCTAACATCATATTGAATGGGGGAAAATTGCCAGAATTCCCCTTAAAAACAGGAACAAGACAAGGATGTCCACTATCACCACTCCTTTTCATTATAGTCCTCAAAATCTTGCCAGAGCCATAAGACAAGAGAAGGATATCAAAGGAATTCAAATAGGAAAAGGAGAACTAAAATTATCTTTATTTGCAGATGATATGATCCTATATCTAGAAGACTCAGCAAACTCAACCAAATTTCTACTAGAGCTTATTAACAAATTCAGCAAAGTAGCTGGACACAAGATCAACTTAAAAAAATCAGTAGCTTTCATATATGCCAACCATGAATCCACTGAGAAAGAAATCCAGAAAACAATTCCATTCACAGTAATTTCAAAACCAATCAAATACCTAGGGTTAAACTTAACCAATGAGGTTAAAGACCTCTACAGTGAAAACTATAGAACGCTGAAGAAAGAAATTGAAGATCTTAGAAGATGGAAAGATCTTCCCTGCTCTTGGATAGGCAGAATAAATACTATCAAAATGGCCATCCTGCCAAAAATGATCTACAGAGTCAATGCAATCCCTATCAAAATACCAACATCATTTTTCACAGATCTAGAAAAATCAGTCATTAATTTCATATGGAGAAACAAAAGACCCAGAATAGCTAAAGCAATTCTCAGCAATAAGAACCATGCAGGTGGCATCACAATTCCTAACTTCAAATTATACTACAGAGCTATAGTAATAATATCAGCATGATATTGGCACACAAACAGACACATAGACCAGTGGAACAGAGTAGAAGATACAGAAACAAGTTCACAAACTTATAGTCATTTAATTTTCAACAAAGGTGCTAAACACATACGTTGGAGAAAGGACAATCTTTTCAACAAATGGTGCTGGGAAAACTGGTTATCTACCTGTAGAAAAATGGAACTAAATCCTTACCTCCCACCCTGCATAGGAGTCAACTCAAGATGGATCAAAGACCTGGAAGTTAGACCAGAGTCTGTAAAATTATTAGAGAAAGGCATAGGTTCAACACTCCAACATATAGGCACAGGTAGAAACTTCCTCAACAAGACCTACAAAGCACAAGAAATTAAAACAAGAATTAATAAGTGGGGTAGTATTAAACTACAAAAATTCTGCTCATCAAAGAACCATCAAGATCCTAAAGAGAAAGCCTACAGAATGGGAGAAGATCTTTGCAAGCTATTCCTCTGACAGAGGTCTAATATCTAGTATATACAAAGAACTTAAAAGACTTTACACTAAAAAGCAAATAATCCGATCAAGAAATGGGCAACAGAAATTAATAGACACTTCATGAAAGAAGAGATACAGGGAGATGCAATCAGGGAGATGCAATACTCTAAGATTTCATCTGACCCCAATTAGAATGGCAATCATTAAGAAGTCAAACACCAACAAATGTTGGTGAGGATGTGGGGAAATTGGGACTCTTCTACACTCTTGGTGGGATTGCAAACTAGTTCAACCACTATGAGGCTCAGTGTGGAGATTCCTCAGAAAACTGGGAATGGATCCACCATATGATCCGGCTATACCACTACTGGGTATCATACCAAAGGGATTGAAACCAGGAAACTACAATAATATATGCATACCCATGTTCATAGCAGCACAATTCACAGTGGCCAAATTATGGAACCAACCTAGGTGTCCATCAACAGTAGAGTGGATTACAAAATTGTGGGAAATACACACAATGGAATTCTACTCAGCAATAAAGAAGAACAAAATAACAGCATTTGCAAGAAAATGGAAGGATCTGGAGAACATTATGTTAAGTGAGATTAGTCAATCACAAAAAAAGAAGGGACATACGTTTTCATTAATATGTGCAACCTAGGGAGTAGTAGGGTTACACAAGGGACTCTGGTTGATAATGGAAAAATCTCAGTGGTGCAAAGGAGGTGGTACAAGGGAAAGGGAAGGGCAATAAAGAAGTGATTCAGTGGAATTACTATCATAAACAATATGTACATGTGAGAATATACCAACATTCTCCAAAGAACCAATAAAAGCACATTAAAAATTTTTCATCATTCTAAGACACTAGAGTTTTTCAAATCTGCACTTTTTAGTCAACAGATGCCATATATACCATATCTGCCACACCAATAGTCTTTTTACTTCTACCTTGAAAACCTCATTCTGCAATTATTAAGAAGAGGAAACTTTTCTTACCAGGCCAACAATAAATTTAAAAGTAGATCTTACACATTTAATTAGGCATTTCTGGTATTTTATGACAAGAGTATTTTCAAGTTATCTAATCTGTCATGTTGCTGGAAATTGCAATCTTTTTTGTGTATTTCAGAAATACTTTGCAATGAGCAGTAATTAATATCACACACTAAAATTATTTAAGAAGACTGTTTGTATTTTATGTCCAAAGACGTATTAAAATGCTGAGAAACTGAAAAAATTTCAATTAAATTTTAATATGAGAAAATGTACTTAATATAATACTAATCATAATAGAACACCAAGTTATATCCAAAATTATATATATATATATATATATATATATATATATTTGTGCATATGGTAGATAAGAGAAAATTTAAAAAGACAGCTTGTGAGATTCTGAAGGAAAATATATTTATCATTTGATGATAGTGTGGATGATTTTCAGTCTTACATATACTTTCAAAATTCTATGTAATGAATATGTATTAATACTGACATACAAAAAACATTTTGTTATATGTAAATTATACCTAAAAGAATCACCCTCACCAAAGAGCAAACACACACACAGAAAAGATGAACTGATATACCAAAAGAGAAGAACAGAAGATGGGAAAAAAGAATATGCTAGTGTGTAGACACTGCAATATTCATAGATAACCTTTTATTGCTTATGATATACCATGAACTTTTCCCACTGCTGCATATACATTAACTCAATTAACCTTTACCCATAACTTATGAGATAGACACTACTATGATCCCTTTTTCACAGGAGTTGAACCTAAAGTATAGATAGATAAAGTAATTTGCCCAAAGTCACATGGTAAGTAAACCATTTGTCTGACACTGTCTTTATTTCCTTCTTCTTAAAAGAAAAAGTCTTTAAAATTTCTCCCAGAGTCTGTTATATGAGAATATATACAGAGAATTTCAAATGATCTCTGTTCAGAAAAATAATTGCCCACATTTCAGTTTACAACATAGCAAAAAGCATTAGATAGATGATTGAGAGAGAGATAAATAGAAACATTTAACTCACTCTAGAAATAAAATTGTCACATATTTATATGAAATTATGTACCTGCGTATGCACAGAGAAAGTAGGCAATGTATAGAATAGGGAAATACATGATAAAGAAAGTATAGATTATGAGGTTGGGAAGAGAAGAAGTTGCCCGCTAAGTTTCATAGCACTGGTAAAATCCTAACTTCCGTAAAGTGTATGTAATAGAAATGATAATATTATTCACCATCATTTTTGGTATGATCACTATTTTAAGTGAAGAAATAGAACCTTTAGGGAGGGCTTAAACTTTGAATTATTTCACCTTCAGAAAAAAATCCTAGATACAGCTTTCCTTATGCATAAATGGTGGATTATCTGAGTCAAAGCAACCCTGATTTTGTGCACATGGGTAAGTGTAGTGTGTTTGTGGTCTCTGGTCAGTAAGTTTAAATTAATTAATTAATTATTGTATTTATTTATTTACTTATTGTGTTGCTGGGGATTAAACCCATGGTTATTCTACCTCTGAGCCATACATCAGCTCTTTTATTCATTTTTATTTTGAAACAGGGTCTAAGTTACTGCATGCTGCCCTTGAACCTGTGATCCTCCTGTCTCATTCTCTCAAGTACTGGGATTACAAGTGGGCACTACCATGCCTGGTGCCAGTAAGCTTTATTTAAAAAATGCTTTATTTTCAGTTATCTACTCTTCTTATTCTTCTTCCTTTGGCAAAGTTTCCTAAATGTCTTGAAGAATGTAGCTGTCTGTAATTGAAATATTTTATGCCCGAATAACTGGAATTTGACATTTTCCATGTCTGACCCTATTTGACAAGGTTCGAGTTGATGATTTCCTGGTCACAGTTCAAAACACTCCTTTACAGATGGCATTATCTCATTTTATGGGAGCTATTTTAAATTACCCTTATAATATTGATGACTGTTTTAAATAGTGGAATGCCTACCAGAATATTTTTACTACTTACTTTCACTCCAATGAAAATTTCCTAAGTATACTTTTATGCAACTTGAAATAATAAATACTAAACACATTAACTCTTTTTTGTGTGGGACATGGCTCCTTTTTCTCAATCTCCACTGAAAAAGCACAAAAAGGAAATTTATTTAAAGTTAAGCAAGAGAAAATTAGCTAGAAGCAATCATCCTTGGCTAGAACGTTTGTTAAGCGTGTAGTAGGTTTGAAAAAGACAATGGAGACATATTGATTTATTTTGCTCACTAATGCCTATTACAGTACACTGTAGCTTTTGGGAATTGAGTAATCACCTAACTGAAAAATAACTGCTTACTTACATTGAAATTTTATTATGTTTGAAAGGTTAACATATGCTGCATTTCCAATAGAATTAGGAGTTCATTATTCTATAGCCTTATAAAATTATCAATATTTTCTAGAAAATAACATTGTTATAATTTTGGCCATTCCCATGGATTATAGATAAACATGTTTACCAAAATGTGGCTATTGATATTGCCAGCAGCATCATTATGTGGCTGCAGGAAATTTCCATAGTGAAGTTAGTTTTGGCTTTGTTTGGCATTGTAGAATATGCTGAAAATACCTCTGCATCCTGGTGGTTCCAAGTAGCTCTGGTTAAGGCCTTAGTACCCTGTCTTCAATCAATTGCTGAGAGAGTGGCTATCCTGAATAAAATAATGACCCATCATATTCTATAGTGTCACAGTTTTACATGATACAGAAAACAGAATGTCAGTAGGGTTCAGAGTTTGGGGCTAAAATCAGAATGAGTGTGTGAGATTATTATGATAGGAAGAGGAAATAAATGGATAAGAGCAACAGGAGTCAATGTGCATGCTTATAAAACTCTTATATAAGTAGACATGGGAATAAACAAAATCTAAGCTGCTACAGTCAGAGATGGATGATGCTGCCGTATGGTAGTATATAAAAGCCTTTAGTTACTAGATTCTTAAGAAAACATTTTTGAGCAGTACCATGCCACCTAGAACTTTGTGTCTTCCTTTTAGACACTCAGAATCCTCCATGGCTTCATTTTCAAATACATAGATGGAAGAGAAGCCATGGAAGCCTTAAAAATACATGCAAGAAAATTGCATATATCTGGCTACGTTGAAATAACTAGCTCTAGGCTAGTCTGTTCTCTATGGCACCAAATAAAGCCAAAGTTACTTTCTCCATGAAAATCTGCAGCCATTCATGACAAAAAAATATGATGTTGGCAATGTTGATGAGTACTTTCTTACTAACTATGAAACTCTAAAATATGTGAGGCAATTGTTTATAGGCATTGTGTAATAGAAAAGTTTATGAGCTAAGAGAAAGAGATAGTGCCCAAACTCGTCCCACAATTGCTCTAGCTTTCTGCCTCAGGAGAAAATCCCCAGGACAACCAAAGAACCATTGCACAGAAAGAGATCAAACAGCTCCCAAAATTCAGGATTGTGTTTGCAGCATGGTGAAGAAACATAGTAATATGTGGGACTCTGGGTAGAGTGATTAGAAGAGTATTTGTCTAGTGATGTGGCTAAAGTGGCCTCAGAATGAAGACTGCTCTGGGCCCTTCATAATAAACCTTAAGAGAAAGACTCAGAAGGATGCACCTGGTTAACCAATAACTGTGCACAAGAACAAATGTCCAAAAAAATCTTAAAATTATTCATTATTCAGCAACATAAAACTCCTAAGATCCAACACCTAAAATTACCAGGAATACAAAGAAAATGGAAAAATAGACCATATGCAGGGAAAAGTCAATCAAGAGAAATTGACTTAATAATGAAAGAGATGAGGAATTTATCCAAGGAGGAACTATAAATACATTAACAAATGTGAAGGAAAACATGAATAAATTGAGAAGAACAAGTTGAAGTTGTTAAAAACACAAATTGAGCATCTATAGATTGAAAATATAATATTGAAAATATAAAAAATACATTGGATGTAATTAACAGGATAGTATATATGACAGAACATGAAAACATGACATTAGACATATTCTAGATGAAGCATACAAAAAAGAAAAATAATGACAGATTTCAAATGACTTCTGGTACAATAAAAAAGAGAACAACATAATGTGTAATTGGAGTACCAAGAAAAAAGGGAAGAAGACATTAAAAAAATTGAAACAATAACTGCCAATAATTTCCAAATTTGAGGAAAATTGTGAACTCTGAGATTCAAAATGCTCAATAGACTCCAAGAAAATAGACACAGTTTAAGAAAAAAGAAGGTATATCATAACCAAATTTGTAGAAACTCATGACGAAGAAAAATGTTAAAAAATCTAGAGAGAAAAAGCATGTGTATCACCTTGAATCTCATTATTATGCATAACTACAATGCACCAATACAATTTTTTCAAAACTCACAGCAGAATTTTCAGAAGTAATGAATGCTAGAAGACAAGGGAATTCCCAGTGTACTTAAAGGAAAATACTGTTTGTCTAGAATTCTCTACCCAGAGAAAATATCTTTCCCAAAGTTATGGTGAACTATAGATAGGTTTCAGAGAACTCGGTAGCAGGAAAGTACTAGAAGAAATGCTAAAGGAAATCCTTTAGGCATAAAGAGAATGTCAGCAGAAACAAAGGTGCATATATAGTAAATATGAGAACAACAAATGAACAACCCAAATCATTGAAATTTTAAATTGTCTCATTCTATAATCTCTTAAAGAGATCATTGAATTTGAAAGACATATCTAGAGAAACAACATGCAGTACTACAACTGTACAAATGATGGAAAGGGTAAATTTAATCATGATATGTAGGGTTTTTTTATATTATATGGCAAGTGTCATAATATTGGAGTACAAATCATGATAAGTTAACTTTTAAATTATACACATTATAGCAAGGTTTGGCAATCTATAACCTACAGTCAAATTTAGCCTCTTGCAGGCCAATTCTGGTCCTGCTACTTGTTCGTGTATTATCTATGATTTCACTTGTTCCACAAAGGCCAAGCTGAGCAGTTACAGCAGAAACCATATGATTCACAAAGCTGAAAGTGTCTGTCCTGTTACAGATGTTTTCCAGCACCTGCTCTAAAGCAACCACTAAAAGCATAAAACAAAAATGACTTGGTAACAAATAATGGAGAAAAATTAAAGTCTTTACTCAGTACAAAAGAGATCCCAAAAGAGGAAGAGGATAGGGGAAAAAGACAGATTGAACAAGCAGAAAATGAACAGTAGATTATATATATATATATATATATATATATTTTTTTTTTTTTTTTTTTTTTTTTTTTTTT
>PVJS01018707.1:24011-34770 GCA_004027185.1 Glis glis | reverse complement strand
GCTGAGGCTGGCCGCGAACCCAGATCCTCTGGTCTCAGCCTCCCAAGTACTGGGATTACAAGCGTGCGCCACCACGCCCGGCTTGGCTGGATTTCTGACCCCAACAGGTCAGTACCTCTACAGGAGGGCACGGGAGGAGAGGGCATCACGGGGAGCAGAGAGTGGGGCCTGTGGAGAGTTGGTGACCGCCTGACCCACACCAGGCCCAAAGCGAGGCCTGGAAATGCTGGTCCTCATCCCTAGGAGGCCCCTGGAGGGAATCTGTATCACCCAGTAGGTGAGGTGGGTGAGGAGGGCGACGGCGGGCTCCGCAGTCCCAGAACCCGAGGCAGAACCGGGGGCTGGGCTACGCACTGTGCGGGAGACGGGTGCTCTGCAGGGAAAGACCCCGGCACCCAGCACCCTTGCTGGGATGAGCACAGAGCAGGGTCAGAACACCAGGGCCCTCCCCAGACGGGCCACCAGCACTTGGGACATGCTGGGGCTGTTCCCACCTCTGCCAAGTGGTGACCCCAAGAAGGGGTCCCTCCTGCCCGGCACCCTCCCTGATACAGAGGGAGGCCTGGTGGGTCTCAGGGCTGGGGATGCAGGGAGGTGGCATAGGGCCGTCCTCGGGGTGAGCAGTGAAGAGCCCCAGCCTGAAGGGCCGCAGGGGCTGTCACCGTGCACCATGGAGTCGGGACAGCCCACCCCCTGCAGGCCTGCTTCTCAGCTGCACTGATGCGCAGATCAGCCCTAGTTCCGGCTTGCTCTTTGTCCCCGGATCGCCAGAAGCAGACCCAGGACAGCCTCTCCCATGGGGCCTGTGTCATGTGTGATGTGTGTCATGTCTGATGGGGCTTCGGGGGTCTTCCTTTGGTGTGACTCTGCTTCCTGGCAGAGTATGAATTGGAGCCTTGCGAGATCCCCCGCTCACAGGAGGAAATGTTGACGAGCACCCTGGGGTGGCCTGGTTGGTTCCCAGGGACCCTGGCCCAGCGCCCACTGGGTGCATGGTCTTGGTCCTGGTGTGCCTTACTCCCTGGTGGGCTCAGCTGGCCCCAGAGCAAACAATGAGGGCCAGAGGCCGCCCAGGTGCATCCTGGGCAGGAACAAAGGGCGGGGGGCGGGGCGGGGGTGGGTAGTCTGAGAACGGAATTCTGGAGGAGAGGGCCCAGCTGGCCCCACGTCTGGCCTGAGCAGCCCCGGCCTGGACGGAAGGAAGGGTGGATGCGTGCGCCTTCAAAGCCTGCTTGGGGCTGGGCAGGGGAACCAAGGCCCAGCGCTGGAAGCTGGGGGCTGCCAGGGGCATCCCCATGTCCACCAATGGGCAGCGGCTGCACTGGGAACCGGCCTGTGTCCCTCATCCTCGGGGCAGCCCAGGCACCGGCATGGCCCAGGTCCCCAAGGAAAGTTCTGGCTGGCGAGGGGACAGCCAGGCCAAGACAGGAGGGGGCCTTGTCTAGGAGGGCCTGGAGGAGCAGTCAGGGGACCGTGGGGCGGGGGGGTAGGGTGTGAACAGTCACCAGTGAGCTGCAGGAGCCAGAATGTGTCTGTCAGTGAAGCTGTTGCCAGGGACCGGGACAGAGCGCCCGATGGACAACACAGGACTTCTGGGACATGCCCCTCTCCCTCTAACAGGCCGGGACCCAGCCGGGCTAGCCCCCTTTTTGTTTTTATTTTGTGGTACTGAAGATGGAACAAGTGTAGATGAGTGTCCTACTACTGAGCTACACCCCTAGCCCTTTTTATTTTTTGAGACAGTGTCTTGCTAAATTGCTGAGGCTGGCCTCGAACCTGCAATCCTCCTGCTTTAGCCCCCCCCCAGTACTAGGATTACAGGCGTGCGCCACCATGTCTGGCTCCTTGCATGTTTCTTAAGGACTTGAATGAATGTGAGTCCAACAGGAGCAGGTGGGAAGCTGTTGTCCCCACTATGGAAGGGAGAATGGGAGTCTGGCCCAGGGGGTCCCCTGGCTGGGCAGCACCCCTAGCCTGTACCCATGGTATGATGCTAGCTCAGCTCCAGGAGGTGGCAGGACATTGAGCAGGCCTGCAGAAATGCTACAGCTCTGGGCGGCTCCAGCAGCTGGTCCCAGGGACAGCATCCCCACCAGGGGCTCCTTCGCTAAGGAAACCAAGAGCCCTGGACAGAGGGGGCCAGGCTCGGCAAAGGCCAGGACTGGGGGACGGGGTGGGGTGGGGTGTAGACAGGGCCAGCTCTGAGGTTGGAAAGCATCACGCAGCTTGGCCCTTTGGGTCTCATGCAGGTCCCTCCCTCCCCATCCCAGCCCACCCTTGGCCTGCAGAGCACGAGGCCCCCCTGGACATTAGTAAACATGACCAAATGGGAACAGGGAGCCAGGCTTTGGTCCCAGGAGTGAGCCTCAGTGACAATCAAGCTCCTGGCTCCTGGGCTGGTCAGGTGCCTGCCACCGGCTTCCCAGCCACAGCTCTGGCTCTGGCTCGCCGCTGCAGTGGCAGCAGGGGGCTGCCTGGGGAGAGGCCTTTCCTCCAGCCCGGCCTCAGCCTAGGGTCTAGCCTGGCCCTGGGCAAGCCTCTCCATCCTGGGCCTCTAGCCGGGACCCTGCTGGTCCCAGGAGAATCTACAAGATGAGTTCCCGAAAGTCCTTGGCCACCAGCGCTGTTCAAGGGATTTGTTCTACTGTGAACAAAACGGGTCGGTCCAAATCCATCCAGAGGCGAGAGTCAAAGGTGGAGACCCTTGCGTGACCCGGCTGGGACTGGACTCTGAAGTCACTTCCAATTAGAAGCCTCCAGAACCAGGGCGGGGAGAGGAGAGGGAATTCCCAGCCTGGGGGTCTGAAAATTCCAGTTAGCCTCTAGTGTAGACGCGCCTCCCGCCTCCCTCTGCAGTTTGGAGACATGGGGGTGAAGTGTCAGGGGGCTGTAAGAACGCGAGGGACCCTGGCCCACAGTGTGGGTTGCGGACAGGCAGAGGGAGCGTCACAGGGCATCAACGCCGCCCAGCCCTTGACGCTAAGGACCGCAGAGCCCAGGCAGCGCCAGAGCGCAGAGGGGCCCGGGGCGGCTCGGGGCGGGAGCGCGGTGGGGCGCAGGGGCTCCCGGGGGAGGCGGCTGGCACCCGGGCAGCCTGCGAGGGCCGCGCCGGGCTGCGCCTCGCTTTCCGTCGCGGCCTCGGTTTCCCCGCGCGGGGCGGGGCGGGGCGGCGCGGCGCTCGAGGCCGCCTGCAGGGGGCGCCCGTGGGCGGCGCGGCCGGGGCCGGAGCGCGAGCGGCGGAGACAGCGGGAGCCGGCGCGCAGGCGGCAGGTCAGCCGGGGACCGGGTCGGGGTCCGGGTCGGGTCCGGGTCCGGTCCGGGCGGGCGGCGTGGCGGCTCGGGCCGTCGGAGGCTGCGGGCGGGACGGCTGGGTGGTTCCGGTCCCGCCCCTGCCCGGGGGCACCGATGGCTCCGACCTCTCTTCCCGCCGCCCGGGGCGAGTTCAGGGCGCGGGTCCGAGCCCTGCTCCGGGGCGGCCGGGGGCATGGAAGTCCCCTGCTCGGGCTCGGGCTCGGGCTCGTCACGTCCTGAGCGCGATCGGATGGGGGGGCGGCGTGCCGATCTTCCCGCCGCCCCGAACCGGCCGGCCGGGGCGCGGGGTGCGCGGGGCGGGGACGGGGCGCGGGGCGGGGACGGGGCGCGGGGTGCAAGTGGTCGGGACCGCGGCGCGGGACCGGGCGGCCGTCGGTGGGTCGGGGCCGGCGCGCCCCGCTGACCTTCCGTGCGCCCCGCCGGGGCTGGGCTGGGGCTCTGCGCGCCGCGCCGACCGGGGGAGGCGGCGGACCCGGCCGGGGACTCGCGCAGGTGCAGGGCCCGGGACGGCTCGGTACCCGGCGGGGCGGGGCGGCGCGGCAAGCATCCCCGCCAGACGGGAGCCTGGAGCGCGCACGCATCCTGTGACGGCGGTGGCGGGAACCGGGCTTGGGGGACCCAGGAGTGGCCGCAGGACTGCGGGGCGGGCGCGCTCCTCGACTGGTGCTGGCGTCGGAGGTAGGAATGGCGGGAATGGTGACGGCTCTGGAGGGATTTGGCGCAGGACGGTGGCCCGAGGCTGGAGGAGTGGACCGGGGCCATGGAGCAGAGATGCAGGCGTTTTGGGGACTTAGACTTTAATTTCCCGGGGTGTACGGGGGAGGAAGCGCGGAGACCGACCTTACGCGCCCGGGCGGCAGAGGCGGGAGGCCCGGGCCCTGTCCCTGGGAAGGCAGGGAGACTAGGGCGCCATGGGGAAGGGGTACTGGCCCCTTGGCCCGCTCTTCTTCCCCGCCCAGAGGCCGCGCCCCCTCTCCCGTCTCCCGCAGTCCTCAGGCCTGGAGCTCAGGCAGCCCTGCGCTCAGCTTTCCCTGGGCTCCCGGACTCTTGGCCTTCCAGAAGCCCCCATGCCTAGCCAGGGCTGCCCCAGACACAGCGGAGAGCTCAAGGCTCTGCCTTGTACCTGGCTGGCCCCCCATCCAGGCCCCAGCAGATCCCGGCAGGGGATCCTCACGGACTCGTCCCCTGGCTACCGTGTCAACAGCTCATAGCTTAGCCCTTGCCTTTTGGAGTCTCCCAGGCTCTCGTGTCCCTTGGGAAGGTCCCAGCCACTGTGACTCTGTGTGTGTTCCCCTCAGTGCTACCCAGGTTCTGGCCTGGCTAGGGCCTCCCTGCTCAAGGAGGAGGCTGAGGGTCGCCTGCACATCTGGACCGAGAGAGCCAGGCTGAAGAAGGCAGCGGCTGGTGTCCAGGGCAACCGGTGGCCCTGAGATGTCCATGCCCCAGCCTGGGTTCCTGCCCCCTGGACTCACTGACTGTCTGGCTGTGGGCAGGTCACTGTCCTGGAAATCCATTTTCTCATCTGCAGAGCAAGGACGGGATTCCTAGCAATGTCTGATGTACAGGGCTGTGGAGCAGAGAAACGAAACGGGGCAGGCATTGATGGGAGGTGGGGAGGGTCAGGACCCACCAGAGGGCAAGTCAGGGGGAGGGGCGTGCTCCAGCCTGGGGAGCCCTGGAGGGTGTGTCAGGGGACACCGCAAGGGATCACTATGGGCACAGGGAGGTGGGGACAAGAGGTGGCTCAGAAGCAAGCATGCAGCTTCAGGGCCTGTGCGTGGGACCACGGCCCCTGGTGACTCTCAGCCCTTTTGAACGTCCACATGAGTGTGTGTGTGTGTGTCACTAGGGATTGAACCCAGGGGCATTCTACCTCTGAGCTACACCCCCAGCCCTATTTTATTTTTATTTTGAAATAGGGTATCGCTAGGTTGATGAGAGTCTCACTACTTGCTGAGGCTGTCCTCGAACCTATGATCCTCCTGTCTCAGCCTCCCAAGTACTGGGATTACAAGCGTGCGCCACCATGCCCGGCTATTATTTTATTTTGAAACAGGGTCTCACTAGGTTGATGAAAGTCTGTCTCACTACTTGCTGAGGCTGTCCTCGAACCTGCGATTCTCCTGTCTCAGCCTCCCAAGTACTGGGATTACAAGCATGTGCCACCACGCCCGGCTGTCCAAATGATTTTTAAACACAGGGTCTCACCTGCCATCCCATAGTGGCTCTTGCTACCCTCTAACCTGCATGGTCCTGAGCAGCTCACCCCAGATGAGCTAGAATTGCCATTGTAGCATCATTGAGATCGGTCTGGTCCAGACCAGCTCAAACCAGTCCTTAGGATCCTGTACTTGCAAGAGCAGAGGGAAGGACTGACCAACAGATTATGAGCACAGGCAGAGAGAAGGACAGACAGACAGATGGTGGGCACAGCCAGGAAGGGTGGTGGGAAGGGGTTTTGGGGCACGCGGTGGGGACATGAGGAGAGGAGTCTGCAGCAGTCGGGTGCTGAGTCAGCAAAAGGGAGGCATCCAGGTCCCCTGGGGAAAGGTCTAGGGCTCTGGGACACACTGGGGTCTACAGAAGGGCAGCAGAGGTTGGTCTGAGGGACTTGGGAGTGCTCTGGAGGTCGGAGGAAGCAGGGGGTACAGTGGGTGAGTGTGGGCCCCTGGGTCCTTGCTGGACCCAGATGGGGAGGGAGCGGAGCTGGGATACAGGGTGGAGCGCCCCACAAGACTGCCCACCTGAGACTGGAGCGCGGGGCGGTGGGAAGGAGGGTTTTAGGGGCACATAGGAAGCCCAGCCGGGCCCCTGCAGCCCGGAAGCTACAGATCCTTCCAGGGACTGGGGAAGGTCCCGAGCGAGGGGACGAGCCGCTCAGCCAGCCCTGGTCTTTGGAAGCAACTATCACCTGGGGGAGAGGCTACCTGGAGAGGGGAGGCCGAGGAGAGGCTCAGGTGCCTCCCCTGGGACTTGGGCTGAAGGTCTTTGCTTAGAGGCCCCAGGGGAAAATCCCAGCTAATGCCCTCCTTTTATCTTATTTTATTTTTAAGTTTTTGGTACTGGGGCCGGGCGTGGTGGCGCACGCTTGTAATCCCAGTATTTTGGGAGGCAGAGACCAGAGGATCCGGGTTCGTGGCCAGCCTCAGCGCGCGCGCGCACTCTCTCTCTCTCTCTCTCTCCTCCCTCTCTCTCTCTCTCTCTCTCTCTCTCTCTCTACCTAGCGAGGCCCTCCGCAACTTCGTGAGACCCGGTTTCAAAATAAAGCATAAAAAAATAGGGCCGGGGGTGTAACACGGAGGTAGAACGCCCCTGGGTTCAATCCCCGGTACCGCAAAAAAAAAAAAAAAAAAGTTTTTGGTACTGGGGATTGAACCCAGGGCATTCTACCTCTGAGCTACACCCTTAACCCTATTTTATTTTTTATTTTGGCTTTTTTTGTTTTTTGTATGTTTGTTTGTTTGTTTGTTTTTGTGGTAAGGGGATTGCACCCAGGGGCATTCTACCTCCAGGCTACACCCCCAGCCCTATTTTTTATTCTTTATCTTGAAACACTCTCATTAAGTTGCAGAGGCCTCACTAAATAACTGAGGCTGGCCACGAACCTGGATCCTCTGGTCTCAGCCTCCCAAGTACTGGGATTACAAGCGTGCACCACCATGCCCGGCTTTATTTTTTATTATGAAGCAGGGTCTCCCTAAGTTGGGGACGGCCTTGCTAAGTTACTGAGGCTGGCCTCAAACCTGTGATCCTCCTATCTCAGCCTCCCAAGTACTGGGATGACAGGCGTGCACTGCCACGCCCAGCTTATTTTTAAAAAATTTTGAAACAGGGTCTTGTTAAGTTGCTGAGGGTCCACTAAGTTGCCGAGGCTGGCCTCAAACCTGTGATCCTCCCGCCCCAGATTCCCAAGTACTGGGATTACATTTGTGTGCCACCGTGCCTGGCTGTGTTCTGTTTCAGTCCTTCGGCCCATCCACTGCCAGGGGCTTCAGCTCTGGCCTCACGGTGGCCTCTGCAAGCCATGAGCCAAGCTGGGGGAGGTCACCAATGTGCAGAGGAGCGGGGACCGGGCTCAGGTTGGTCCAGCTCCGGCAGCCTCCAGGCCTGTACCATCACACCCATGCCCAAGGACCCCCAGCAGTGGGTCCACATCCCCCCTCCTCGGTGTACTTAGCCCTGCCCCTTATCAGGCCAGCCTCCAGCTGGGGTCCCACCTGAGGCCCATGGGGTCCCTGTACTCAGGACCCCCCGTAACCTCTCTACACGGGTGGTGCAGTACCTGTCATCCGCCATTTGTGGGAGGTGCAGGGGCCGGGTCTTTTGTGTGACGCTGTCTCTCCACGACCTGCGCACACGTGAAAAGCCACAGCGCAGAGGGGGAGGCCTGGGTCTGGGCGTGTGACAGAGCAGGCGCAGACCCCACCAGGGCTGCTCCCACAGCTGGCTGGGCTGCTGGTAGCTCAGGGGCGCCAGGCCCCTGGGAGGGGGTTTGCCTGGGAGGGAAGAGGTGACTCGCGATGGGGTGAGTACCCCGCAGGCGAGGGGGACTGAGGACCTGCGGCCTCTCTGGCGTCTGGTCTGGGCATGTGGGGATGGCAGGGACCACTCTGGGTCCCCCGTGGGGATGGCAGGTGGAGTGGCCCTGGGGGTGAGAGGCTGAGGTGAGGCCCAGGGCCTCCAGCTGCGGGGAGCTGGTTCTCCGTTCCTGCCCACATCCTGTCCCCAGGAGCAGAGCAGAGCCGCTGGCCCGTGGTGGTGGGGGAGGGCGCCGCCAGGCCCCCGCCTGGGTACCCGCGGCCCAGCCATCCGAAGGGGCCGTGCAGCCCTGGGGAGGCAGGGAGGGCCGGCTTGGTGGCGCTGGGCTCCAGGTGGACACAGGAGGCACCTGCTGTGTGCTGACTGATGCGCTGGGAGGGGCTCTGTGACCCGGGTTCCGGGAAGTTCCGGCTCCTGCCCAGTCAGGGCTGGGCCAGCACTGAGCTTGCGGTCCCGGAGCGGGGGCCAGCCTGCCCGGCCGCTGCGGCTCTTTGCTTCGTGCCCCCCACGCCTCTGACCGAGCTCTCAAGAGACAGAGGCCGGTGCTTCTCCATCTCCCTTCCGTGTCTCTCGACCATTTCCTCCTAGACCTCGTCCCCGTCCCCGAGAGGTTTCCGTGACAATTTCTCAGTGCCCCCTTTGGACCTCCAGCTGTCGCTTCGACTGCCGGCCAGCATGCCTGAAGCCCCTTACATCTGGCGTGTTTGTATTTCTTTTTTTTTTATTTTTTTGGTGCTAGGGATTGAACCCAGGGGCATTCTACCATCCGAGCGACAACCCCAGCCCTTTTTATTTTTATGTTTTATTTTTTATTTTTTTTTTGTGGTGCTGGGGATTGAACCCAGGGGCATTCTACCTCCAAGATACACCCCCAGACCTATTTTATATTCTTTATTTTGAAACAGGTTCTCGCTAAGTTGTGAAGGGACTCACTAAGTAGCTGAGGCTGGCCATGAACCCATGATCCTCCTGTCTCAGCCTCCCAGTACTAGGATTACAGGCGTGCTCCACCACACACCCATCTTTTATTTTTATTTTGAAACAAGGTCTTGCTAAGTTGCTGAAGGTCTCACTAAATTACTGAGGCTGGCCTTGAACCTGCGATCCTCCTGTGTCAGCCTCCCAAGTACTGGGATTACAGGCGTGGGCCAGCTGTGTTCTTTATTTTAGTCCTTCTGTTTTTCATGTCTGCGACTTAACATTCTTTCTTGTTCATGTTCCCCTGCACGTGTTTCTGACAAAGGGTTTGCACGTTCTCCTCCTTTTTCTTCTCCACCTCCTCATCTTCCTCGTCCTCCTTCTTCTTCTTTTAAATGGATGCCATTCTTTTACTTCTTTGAGTATCTGAGCTGCCTTTAAAAATCATTATTCCAAGCCAGGCGTGGTGGCACATGCTTGTCATCCCAGTCCTTGGGAGGCTGAGACAGGAGGATCAGGGTTCGCAGCCAGCCTCAGCTACTTAGTGAGGCCCTCCGCAACTTAGTGAGAACCTGTTTCAAAAATAAAGAATAAAAAATAGGGCCGGTGTAGCTGGGAGGCAGAATGCCCCTGGGTTCAATCCCCAGTGCCAAAAAAAAAAAAAAAAAAATCCTGGTTCCATGGCTCCGTTACCTGCCTGTCTTCTGCCTTGAGCGAATGTGGCTTTGACGCGGTCGCTTACCTTTCTTCCTGTCCTAACCTTCCTCCTCTGTTTGAAGGTGAGGTTTGCAGCTCCGCTGAAGTGTGAGCTGAGGTCCTGGGGACAGGGTGCTGCCGGAGGACCCTGTGTCCCCACGCTGCAGGTGCGGTTCGGGACTTTATTCCTGGTCTGTCTCTTCCTTTGAGACCCGCTGCTGTATCTCAGAGCCCGAGGACCAGGGCCAGCGCAGGTGCCCAGAACGGGGGTGCTTCACGCATGGCAGAGCAGGTGACTGGTGACCATTTCCTACTAGGAAGCGGAGGGAGGGTTCCCCGGCTGGGACTCTGGAGCCCCGCTTGGCTGCCATGGGCCATCTGTGCCGAGCATGCTGCTGCTGGCCCGGCCCCGCCCCGCTGCAGGTGCACAGGGCATGTCCCCAGAGCCGGCGGGGACCTGTCCATCCAGCAGGCTCTGGGGGGTACAGCCACCATCTGGGCATGTGTACAGAGAGCCTCACAGGTCTGATGTACGAGGAGCCAGAAAAGGTGGGCCGGGAGATGTGTGGGGCTTGATTAAATGGAGTTTTAATTAAGGCGCCTGGGTCGGGGTGGGGACAGGAGGGCGGACAGGAAGAGGCGGCGGGAGGGAGTCTGCCCCTGGGAATCCTACGCAGCTGTGTTGCAGGGTTCACCATGCACGTTCCTCAGCATGTGTCTGTAGTTTATACGGGACAGCGTCTGCCCTCTGCCCTGTCCCCTACAAGGGGACAGTCACGAGGATATATGGCATTATTAATATTTAATTTCCCCTCCTGGCTAGCAACAGATAACTCAAGGATTAATTAAATGGGAATAACAGAGGGAGATAGGAAATTGCCAGACTCTGGCCCCACCTGGCCCCTTCCCCCTGGGCCCCTGGCCTTTCCTGCAGCTCCCAGAGGGTTCAGGAAAGAGGCAGAGCGGGGCCAAGACGCCCAGGAAGTCTTCCTGCTGCGTGCTCCATGGGGTCCTCCCCCAGGCCCAGGCCACCATTCCATTCATTCATTCTTGTACTGGGGATTAAACCCGGGGCTTTCTACCTCCGAGCTACACCCTGGCCCTTTTTATTTTTTATCTTGAATCAGGGTCTCGGTTTTTTGGTTTGCTTGTTTTTTGGTTTTTGAGGTACCAGGGATTGAACCCAGGGGCATACTCCCTCCAAGCTACACCCCCAGCCCTATTTTTTGTTCTTTATTTTGAAACAGGGTCTCACTAAGTTGTGGAGGGCCTCACTAAGTAGCTGAGGCTGGCC
>PVJS01018707.1:0-17101 GCA_004027185.1 Glis glis | reverse complement strand
AAAGGGCTGAGGGTGTTGCTTGAAGGTAGAATGCGCCTGGGTTCAATCTCCAATACCAAAAAAAGAAAAAGAAGAAGGAGAAAGACCGCACATCCTCCCCTGTGGGGACCTGGGGGCCTCCTGCTCCCCTTCTCCCCCATCACAGAGCTGGGTTTCAGTGTCAGAGTGGCTGCGGACCCTGAGAGAGGCCTCTGTGACCGGGAATCTGGTCCACTGTCCCCTTGCTGAGTTCTCCGAAGCAGGTGGGGTGCCCACCCACGGGGCGGGGAGACCAGGCACAGTGAGCAAACGGAAACTCGGGTGTCAAACCCAGAGCGGCCCTCGGAGGTCATTTCCTTCCTCTCTTCTGTCTGGGTGGAAAAACGAGGCTCCAAGAAGGCCGCCAGCTCTCTCAGGGGCACGCGGGAGCTGGTGGCAGAGCTGGGGCCTGGCCGGGGAAGAAACATAGCCTGCCACCGTGGGGAGAGGTCGTGGGCGGCCCGCTGTCCCAGCAGCCACAGCCAGCAGCCACTGCCGTCCCCTGAACCCTAAGGGGGAAGCCGGCGCCCACACTGTGCTGCTCAAAGACAGAACAGAGCTCGGGCCTCCTGTTACCCCAAAGCTGGAGCCGGAGGGGCCACTGGCCCAGCTGGAAGGCGGCCGAGCTGCAGGTAACTGGCTGCAGGCACAGTCTCCTCTGGTCCTTTGCTCCAGGGGGTGGAGCAGCTGGCCAGTGACAGCTCAGAACGCGGAAGCCCAGGGGGACCCTGTCTGTGGGCATCGCTGGGCCAGAGAGCAGACAGCTGTGGGTCCACCCCGGGAGCCAGGCTGAGCCACGCCAAGGGGGAGTGGAGAGGAAGCGGCTGCTCAGTGGTTTTTATTTTTTTGAAATCACTAAGCCGGGTGTGGTGGCGCACGCTTGTAATCCCAGTACTTGGGAGGCTGAGACAGGAGGATCCCAGGTTCATGGCCAGCCTCAGCTACTTAGTGAGGTCCTCCTCAATTTAGTGAGACCCTGTTTCAAAATAAAGAATAAAAAACAGGGCTGGGGGTTTAGCTTGGAGGTAGAATGCCCCTGGGTTCAATCCCAAGTACCACAAAAAAAAAAAAAAAAAAAGAGAGAGAGGGAAAGAAATCATTAGATTGCTGAGGCTGGCCTTGAATCCGCAATTCTATCTCAGCCTCCCAAGTACTGGGATTACAGACATGTGTCACCACACCCAGCTATCTTTATTTTGAAATAGGGTCTCTCTAAATTACTGAGGCTGGCTGGCCTCCAACCTGCAATTTGTCTGTCTCAGCCTCCCAAGTAATGGGATTACAGGTCTGCGCCACCACACCCCTTTTTTAACTTTTTTTTTTAATTCAACCTCATGCCAGGTGTGGTGGCACACACCTGTAATCCCAGTACTTGGGAGGCTGAGACAGGAGGATCGCAGGTTCGTGGCCAGCCTCAGCTACTTAGTGGGGCCCTCCACAACTTAGTGAGACTCTGTTTCCAAATAAAGAATAAAAAATAGGGCTGGGGGTGCAGCTCAGAGGTAGAATGCCCCTGGCTTCAATCCTCACACACACACACACACATTAAAAAAAGGAAAAATAAAAAGGGGTGGGGATGTAGAACCCCCTGGGTTCCCTTCCAAGTACTACCAAAAAAAAAAAAAGAAAAGAAAAGAAAGAAAAGAAAAAGAAATGGAATGTAGCTCAGAGGTAGAACACCCCTGGGTTCAGTCCCCAGTAACACACACACACACACACAGAATAGAGGCATATCGTGAAGGGTTGTCCCCATGCTCTCTGCCCCCCCATCAGAAGGCAGTGGTGGATCCTTCCAGAAAACTCCTTGCCCACGCACAAGCACCATTCTCATAGGTCTCGTTTCTTTTTTATTTATTTATTTATTTTGCAGTACTGGGGATTGAACCTAGAGGCTTCTACCTCCAAGCTACACCCCCAGCCCTATTTTTTTATTCTTTATTTTGAAACAGGGTGTCACTGAGTTGTGGAGGGCCTCACTAAGTAGCTGAGGCTGGCCGCGAACCCTGATCCTCCAGTCTCAGCCTCCCAAGTACTGGGATGACAAGCGTGCGCCACCACGCTCGGCTCTACTTTTTATTTTTGAAACATAGTCTTGCTAAGTTTTTGCACTGGCTTTGAACCTGCGATCCTCCTGTCTCAGCTTCCCAAGCCCTGACATTACAGGCGTGTGCCCCCACACCCGGCTAAGTGCCCGTTCTTTTACAGAATCCACGCCGCCTTTCCAGGGCTGCTGTTGGCTTCCTGGCTGGTGGATCAAGCCACTTCTTGAGTGTAGGACTGGGACGGAGCAGACATGGATGTTTTCTGGCTCTAGTCATACTAACTTCAGGCAGATTGCTGAACTCCTCTGAACCTCAGTGCCTCATCCAAGTATTTCCTCTTGATTATTAAGATCACCATACCAACCGGGCGTGGTGGCATACCTATAATCCCAGTACTTGGGAGGCTGAGACAGGAGGATTGCAGGTTTGATGCCAGCCTCAGCTACTTAGTGAGGCCCTCTGCAACTTAGTGAGACCCTGTTTCCACATAAAGAATAAAATAGGGCTGGGGGTGTAGCTTAGAGATAGAATGCCCCTGAGTTCAATCCCCAGTACACACATGGAAGGAAGGAAGGAAGGAAGGAAGGAAGGAAGGAAGGAAGGAAGGAAGGAGAAAGGAAGAAAGGAAGAAAGGAAGAAAGAAAGAAAGATTGTAATACAAACGTCAAGGCATTTCTGACCCCGTTTCTCTGCAGAGGGCTCTGGGTGGATGCGGATGGGAGAAGGCATCTCATTTGCTTGGGATCCGCGCTCCTCCTTTCTCCATCCTTGGGGGTCTCTGGAGCCCAAAACCAAATGGGGAAGAAAGCATGGCGTGCAGGAGGCTGGGGTCATTTACAGGCCGGGTTCGGCCAGTTCTGGCCTCGGCCGATGAGCCACCTCGCGACCCCTCCTGCTCTCTACGGGGAAGCATGTCGTCCCAAGAACCAAGACCGGCCAGCATGAGAGTGCCCCCCCAGATCCCTTGTGAATTCCCTCCAACCAGCTCAAATTAAGGCTCAGGACTGTGTCTGAGCCACAGTCACCTGACCATCGGCGCTGTGGTTTCCAGTGCCAGGGTGTCTGCTTATCCAGTCCCAGGACTTGGGAGGCTGAGACAGGAGAATCTCAGGTTTGGGTCAGCTTCAGCAATTAGGCTAGACCTGTTTCAAAATTTAAAAAAAAAAAAAAAGCCGGGCGTGGTGGCGCACGCTTGTCATCCCAGTACTTGGGAGGCTGAGACAGGAGGATCCGGGTTCACGGCCAGCCTCAGCTACTTAGTGAGGCCCTCTGCAATATAGTAAGACCCTGTTTCATAATAAAGACTAAGCCAGGTATGGTGGCGCACACTTGTAATCCTAGTACTTGGGAGGCTGAGACAGTTGGATTGCAGGTTTGAGGACAGCCTCAGCAAGTAGTGAGACTTTCATCAACCTAGTGAGACCCTGTTCCAAAATAAAAATAAAATAGAGCTGGGGGTGTAGCTTGGAGGGAGAATGCCCCTGGGTTCCATCCACAAAAAATAAATAAAGACTAAAAAATAGGGCTGTGGCTGTAGCTCAGAGGTAGAATGCCCCTGGGTTCAATCCCCAGTACCACAAAAAAAAAAAAATAATAAAAAGGGTTGAGGGTGTAGCTTGAGATAGAACGTACCTGGGTTCAATCCCCAGTACCAAACAAAGATAGATAAATAAAATAGGATCCAGGCCGGGTGACTCATGTCTGTAATCCCAGTACTTGGGAGGCTGAGGTGTGAGGATTGAAGGTTTGAGACCAGCCTCCACAACTTATTGAGCCTCAGCAACTTAGTGAAACCGTTACAAAATAATTGTGTGTGTGTGGTGCTGGGGACTGAACCCAGGTACATTATACCTTTGATCTACACCCCCAGCCCTATTTTATTTTTATTTGGAAACAGGGTTTGTTTCATTTTTATTTGGAAACAGGTTGATGAGAGTCTCACTACTTGCCGAGGCTGTCCTCAAAACTGCAATCCTCTGGTTTCAGCCTCCCAAGTACTGGGATTACAGGAGTGCGCCACTACACCCGGCTCAAAGTAATTTTTAAAAACAGCCAGGGTGTAGGGCGGAAGTAGAACACCCTGTGTCCGATGGCGCAACTGGGGTTTCTCCACCTTGGCCCTGCCTAGCCCGGTTTCTGCTCTGCTCTCCGCAGGTACAACAGCCTGGTGACGGGCACCAGGGCCAAGGGCATCATCGCCATCTGCTGGGTGCTGTCCTTTGCCATCGGCCTGACGCCCATGCTAGGCTGGAACCACTGTGGCCGGCCGAAGGGGAACCACTCCCAGGACTGCCCGGAGGGCCAGGTGACCTGCCAGGGCGGGAACCGCTCCCAGGACTGCGCGGAGGGCCAGGTGACCTGCCTCTTCGAGGACGTGGTGCCCATGAACTACATGGTCTACTACAACTTCTTCGCCTTCGTGCTGGTGCCGCTGCTGCTCATGCTGGCCATCTACCTGCGCATCTTCCTGGCGGCGCGGCGGCAGCTGAAGCAGATGGAGACCCAGCCGCTGCCCGGGGAGCGCGCGCGGTCCACGCTGCAGAAGGAGGTGCACGCCGCCAAGTCGCTGGCCATCATCGTGGGGCTGTTCGCGCTCTGCTGGCTGCCCCTGCACATCATCAACTGCTTCACCTTCTTCTGCCTCCACTGCAGCCACGCCCCGCCGTGGCTCATGTACCTGGCCATCGTCCTGTCGCACAGCAACTCGGTGGTCAACCCCTTCATCTACGCCTACCGCATCCGCGAGTTCCGCCAGACCTTCCGCAAGATCCTCCGGAGCCACGTCCTCCGGCGCCGCGAGCCCTTCAAGGCCGGGGCCACCAGCGCCCGGGCCCTGGCGGCTCAGGCCACCGAGGGCGAGCAGGTCAGCCTGCGCCTCAACGGCCACCCCCCGGGCGTGTGGGCCAACGGCAGCGCCCCGCGGCCCGAGCGCAGGCCCAATGGCTACGCCCTGGGGCTGGTGAGTGGAGGACGGGCTGCGGATCTCCGGGACGTGGAGCTGCTTAGCCAGGAGCGCAGGGGAGCCTGCCCAGAGTCCCCCGGCCACCAGGGAGGATCAGGAGTGTCCTGACGGCCGCAGAGCCTGCCCCTCCAGGGAGGAGGCCATCTTTATCTTTCTGGTTGGCTGGACCAGTCGCTGTTGGGAGCAGCGAGGAGAGAGCGTGCACGAGACCGTCGGGCGCCCGGTTCCCACTCTGGACCGAGAGCAGGAGCCTGAGCTGGAGCAGCATGAAGCCCAGCAAAAGGGCTCGGGCCGGGGCAGCAGAGCCAGGCCGACCGCAGCATCACGGCACCGAGGCTGGGCAGGGCCCGGCCCTCACTCCAGAAGCATCTAGAAGCCCCACCTTGTCTGCGGAGCAGCTGTGTCTTGGCAGACTGACCCTGCCTGAGGCTGGGGAATGGCAGCAATGGGCACACACACACACACACACACACACATGCGCGCGCACACACACACATGCGTGCGCGCCACAGTCACCAAATGTTCCGGGGCTCAAGGAGTTGCTGGCCCAGAGGTGACACTTGACTATATATATATATATTTTTCCCCAGGAGAAGATATAAATGTGAGAAAATCCTATTTTATTATCTCCCCTCCCTGGCTGCTGGGTCTGTGGCCAGTCCTGCACCAGGATTTGGCCCAGGGACTGTCAGGCCACCCTCTCCTGCCACTGCGAGCTACACTAAGTCCCCGGCCGTCTCTCGGGGTGACAGAGCTGGGCTGGAGGACAGGGAGTTGTGACAGGGAATGGTGCCAGGGCGGGCGTGGGCTCGGGGCCCAGGGGAGAGGTCGGGGCTGGCAGGCCCTGGCGGCCCGGTGAGAGGCCCCGTCTAACCGCCTTTCCTTCTAAAGGGAATGTTGTTTTTTGTTTTTCTTTTTTTCCTGAGATAAAATAAAAATGAGCCGCATTGTGTTTTAAGGTTGTCCGACGAGAACGGCGTCTGAGTCGCTTTTCCTGTTCCATAGCCTGGTCGCACGCGTGCGTCTTGATGATGTGTGAGAGAGTGAATGCGGATGTGCAGACAGACAGACGACACTTTGCCTGTCCCCAAGGCCTCCTCAGACTCCCGAACTCCCGGGGACAGGCTGCCTGGTTGCCCAGAATCTAAGTGTCCATGGAGGGCAGGCAGACCTGCGTTCCTGTGAGAGGCCCCTCAACCCCTGCAGGCACTGTGGGAGGTGGGACTCTGCCCAGCACCCCTCCTAGGGTCACTGAGCTCTCCAGCTCTAGCACTCATGGTAAGAACCCGTCTCCCCATTCCCATGTTTCCTCCCCCTCCTCCTCCTCCTCCTCCTCCTCCTCCTCCTCCTCCTCCTCCTCTTCTTTTGTGGTACTGGAGATTGAATCCAAGGGTGTTCTACCTCTGAGCTACACCCCCAGTCCTATTTTATTATTTATTTTGAAACAGAGTCTTGCTAAGTTGCTGAGGATCTCGCTTAGTAGCTGAGGCTGGCCATGAACCTGTGATACTTTTGTCTCAGCCTCCCAAGTATTGGGATTACAAGTGTGCACCACCACGCCCGGCTTCGATGGTATCTTCTTAGAGCCACGTCCTGGCCCCCAGCCCCGCTCCTTCCCGCGACTGAGAAGCCACAGAGGTAGCCAGGAACGGGTCTGGGCTGGGGCTAAACTGCCTCCTCCTAGGTCTCTCCTCCCCTTGCTCCCAATGAAGAAACGTGTAAGGGATGGGGGTGGCCTCTGGGGTCCCCTCCTCCTGTGACGGCCGAATTCACCTGCGGTTGGCGGGAGCTGCGATTGTTCCAGGGCTCTAGGACCCAGTTTGGTCTCGATCAACCTGGGACCTGGGAAAGGGGTGTTAGCCCTTCATGGGTAATGCTCCATCTACCCTGGGAGCCCCATTTTACAGACATCAACAAGCTCAGAGAGAGGCCAAGCCCTGGCCCCAGCTCATACAGCCGGGAAGAGGAAGAAGTGACCTTAAGATCCAGGGCTGGCAGGGGCACACGCCTGTGATCCCAGGACTAGGGAGGCTGAGACAGGATCACAGGTTCACGGCCAGCCTCAGCTACTTAGTGAGGCCCTCCGCAACTTAGTGAGACCCTGTTTCAAAATAAAGAATAAAAAATAGGGCTGGGGTATAGCTCAGAGGTAGAATGCCCCTGGCTTCAATCCCCTGTACTACACACACACAAAAAAAGAATGAAAAATAGGGCTGGAGCCGGGCGTGGTGGGGCACACTTGTAATCCCAGTATTTGGGAGGAGGAGACCGGAGGATCCGGGTTCACAGCCAGCCTCAGTTACTTAGCCCCTCTGCAACTTAGTGAGACCCTGTTTCAAAATAAAGATTAAAAAATAGGGCCGGGGGTGTAGCCCGGATGTAGAATGCCCCTGGCTTCAATCCTTTGTACCGCCAAAAAAAAAAAAGGGCTGGGGGTGTAGCTTGGAGGTAGAATGCCCCTGGGTTCAATACCTAGTACCAATAAATAAATAAATAAATAAATAAATAAATAAATAAATATTGTTAAAAACAGGACTGGGGGTATAGCTCAGAGGTAGAATGCCCCTGGGTTCAATACCCAGTATAAATAAATAAATAAATAAATAAATAAATAAATATTTTTTAAAAATACGGCTGGGGGTGCAGCTCAGAGGTAGGATGCCCCTGGTTCAATCCTCAGTACCAAAACCAACAAGCAAAAAGACTGGTGAAGGGTGTGAGGGGCTGCCCAGCCCTCCGTCTGCACCCCACCCTCACCCCCCTGGTTCAGGCTGCCAGGGGTCCTACAGCTGTGACCAGGGGCCCCTCTGCCTCCCCCTGCTCTCCCCAAGGGGGTGGACAAAGTGGTCCATACGGGCCTGTCCTGAGCACGCAGGTCCCACACAGACGCGTGTGCTTTGGGGACACAGCCCCTCTCTTGGGCGGGTCTGAGAGCGGAGGCCTGGCTGGGCTGGGGCTCGCGCACCGGGACGGGTGGCCTTGCGCTCCTCCACCAGCCAGGCGCTGAAGCCCTGCTCCGCTGCTGTCCCCATCGCTGCTGTGTCCCGCCCCGCCTCCCTGGGGCGCCACAGCCACAGAGCTGCAGGCTGACCACGGATGGCAAGTCACAGCGGGACAGGAATAAGGGGCCGCTGGGGGAGAAGAGGACATGAGCTGCCGATACCGCGTGGATGGGTCCCCCAGAAATGGGAAGCTGGGTCAGGCACAGTGGTGCACACCTGTAACCTCAGGACTTGGGAGACTGAGACAGGAGGAGCGCAGGTTCCAGGCCAGCCTCAGCAACTTAGCAAGACTTTGTTTCAAAGCTTTAAAAGACAGCTGGGGAGCTGGCACATGCTTGTTAACCCCAGTACTTGAGAGGCTGAGACAAGAGGATCAAAGGTTTTAGGACAGTCTCAGCAAGTAGTGAGACTCTCAGCAACCTAGTGAGACCCTATTTCAAAATAAAATAGGGCTGGGGGTGTAGCTTGGAAGTAAAATGGCCCTGGGTTCAATTCCCAGTACCAGAAAAAAAAGGGGGGGCTAGGAGCTGGGCGTGGTAGCACACACTTGTGATCCCAGTACTTGGGAGGCTGAGACAGGAGGATCGCAGGTTCAAAGCCAGCCTCGGCAACTTAGTGAGGCTCTCGGCAACCTAGTGAGACCTTGTTTCTAAATAAGAAATAAAAGCGGACGGGGTGCCTAGCCTGGAGGTAGAATGCCTCTGGGTTCAATCCCCAGTAGCAAGAAAAAAAAATAGGGCTGGGGGTATAGCTTGGAGGTGGAACACCCCTGGGTTCAACCCCCAGAACCCAAACAAAACAAAACACCGGGGGAGAAAGTGCAGTCTAAACCACTCTACTGCCAGGCGTGGTGGCGCACGCTTGTCATCCCAGGACTCGGGAGGCTGAGACAGGAGGATCTGGGTTCGCGGCCAGCCTCAGCTACTTAGTGAGACCCTCCGCAACTTAGTGAGACCCCGTTTCAAAATAAAAAACAGGGCAGAGAGGCTGGATAGGCCGCCGTGGTCAGCGCCAGGGCCCGGCTCTCCAAAGTGTTGGTTAGGAAAACAGAACACGGAGGATTTGAGTCAACCTGTGCCTGACTTCCATCTGCCTACGCAGAATTATACCATCCTTTCGGAGGCAATTTTCAAGTTAAAATGTTGTCACAGACTGTCACCATTTTGATCTTTCTTTTCTGTTCCTGCTCAACCCACCCACATTTTTGCGTTGGGTTGGAGAGAGGCTGTGGGAGACAGGGGCTGGTTTAGATTCGGAGGTTTTTTGGAATTGTTCAAGGCAGATGACATTTTTAGGAATCAATCGAGTTTTTAATCTTATGAAACTTCAGTCCCAGAACCCAGAGTCACATCTCTTCTGTCGCTTTCAGAACTTTTAGAAGCCGGGCGCAGTGGAGCACACCTATAATCCCAGTGACTTGGGAGGCTGAGGCAGGAGGATTGCAAGTTTGAGGCCAGCCTGGGCAACGTAGCAAAACCCTGTCTCAAAATGAAAAAATAAAAAGGAGCCGGGCACGAGGGGCACCCACCTGTGATCCCAGTACTTGGGAAGCTGAGGCAGGAGGATCGCAGGTTTGAGGCCAGCCTCAGCAACTTAATGAGGCCCTCCGCAACTTAGTGAGACCCTGTTTCAAAAAGAAAAAAAGGGCGGGGGGCTGGGGTGTAGCTTGGAGGTAGAACACTCCTGGGTTCAATGCCCAGTACCAAAAAAAAAAAAGAAAGAAAGGAAGGAAGAAAGGAAGGAAGGAAGGAAGGAAGGAAGGAAGGAAGAGAGGGAGGGAGGGAGGGAGGGAGGAAGGAAGGAAGGAAGGAAGGAAGGAAGGAAGGAAGGAAGATGGAGGGAGGGAGGAAGGAAGGAAGGAAGAGAGGGAGGGAGGGAGGGAGGGAAGGAAAGAGGAGGAAGGAAGGAAGGAAGGAAGGAAGGAGGGGAGAGGGAGAGAGGGGAAATAAAAATAGGGCGAGCAGGGGTTTAAGTCATACTTTCACCAGCGGCCTCTGGTCTCGGGCCGGAGGTGGTCGTGGGACTGGCAGATGACTTAAGCAAGGGACATTGATTACGAGTCGCTTCCTGTCTTCAACCCCACACCGTTCCATCTGTTAGTGAAAGTGTAGCAGCCAGGAAGTTGGGGTTTATGGAAAAGAGGATGGGAGAAGGGGTGTGCGGAATGTCTGGACTGGCCATCAGGATTCAAAGTGACCTTGGTGCGCTGGATGGAGAAAACTGACAGGGGTCCGTGGAAAGTTCTGGCGTTTGAAGAGGCAAATGCGCAGGGAGCAGCGGAAAGAGACCTGGCCACCGTCACCAGCTCTCGTCAAAACAACATGGCGGAGCCGGGCGTGGTGGTGCGCACTTGTCATCCCAGGACTTGGGAGGCTGAGACAGGAGGATCGCAGGTTTGAGACCAGTCTCAGCAATAGTGAGACTCTCAGCAACCTAGCAAGACCCTGTTTCAAAATAAAAAAAAATATATATAAAGGGAGCCGGGCGTGGTAGTGCACGCTTGTCATCCCAGTACTTGGGAGGCTGAGACAGGGGGATCGCAGGTTCGGGGCCAGCCTCAGCTACTTAGCGAGGATCTTGGCAACCTAGCGAGATCTTATTTCCAAATAAGAAATAAAATCGGGCGGGGAGTGTAGCTGGGACGGGACGTGCCTGGAGAGCCGCAGTCGCATCCCAGTTGATAGGGTTCCGCCCAGGGGAATGGCTTCTGGGGTCCCTGCTCGAGGCAGGAGACCCGAGCTCAGGCCTTTATTTTGTTTGATACTGGGGATTGAACCCAAGGGGCATTCTATCTCTGAGTCACCCCCTCAGCCCTATTTTACATTGTGTGTGTGTGTGTGTGTGTGTGCGCGCGCGCGCGTGCCCACACGCACACAATACTGGGGATTGAACCTAGGGGCATTCTACCTCTGAACTATATACCCCCCATTCCTTTTTTATTTTTATTTTTTTATTTTTTACTTGTTTATTTTTTTGGTGCTAGGGTTGAACCCAGGAGCATTCTACCTCTGAGCTATACCCTCAGCCCTATTTTACTTCTTATTTTGAAACAGGGTCTCACTAAGTTGCGGGGGGGGGCCTCACTAAGTAGCTGAGGCTGGTTGCAAACCTGGGATCCTCCTGTCTCAGCCTCCCACGTACTGGGATTACAAGCATGCGCCACCATGCCCGGCTTTTTTATTTTTATTTTGAATAAAATAAAAATATTTATCTCATTAGGTTGATGAGAGTCTCACTCCTTCCTCAGGCTGCGATCCTCGAACCTGCCTGCGATCCTCCTGTCTCAGCCTCCCAAGTCCTGGGATGACAAGCATGCGCCACCACACCCGACTCCTATTTTACTTTTTATTTATTTATTTATTTATTTATTTATTTGTTTGTTTGTTTATTTATTTATTTTTGGTACTGAGGATTGAACCGGGGGCATTCTACCTCCAAGCTACATCCCCAGCCCTATTTTTATTCTTTTTGTTTTTGAAACAGGGTCTCGCTAAGTTGCGGAGGGCCTCACTAAGTAGCTGAGGCTGGCCGCAAACCCGGATCCTCCTGTCTCAGCCTCCTAAGTACTGGGATGACAAGCATGCGCCACCACGCCCGGCTTTACTTTTTAGTTTGAAACAGGGTCTTGCTAAGTTGTGGAGGCTGGTCTCTAACCTGGGATCCTCCCGTCTCGGTCTCCCAAGTCCTGGGATAACAGGTGTGCGCCACCGTGCCTTCGGTTCTCCTGTTTTCTGTGGGACTGGGAACTGACCCAGCTGGAGGCTCGGCGGGGGAAGGAGCAGGGAGAGCCTGGGAGGGAGAGGGAGCGGAGGGGGAGCTAATAGCTCTGGAGGGAGGAAGGAAGGGCAGCTGGGCTAATGGGATAATTGGATAATCCTCAGAGCTGGGGGCTGCCAGGCTGGGGCCAGCTGTTAGGAGCAGACACAAATAGCACCAGCCAAGCCAGGGCACCGCTGCAGGAAGGGCTGGCGAGCCCAGAGATATGGGGGAGGGGAGGGAGACGCTGCGGAGGGGAGAGGGGTGGGGAACAAACCGGAACCCCCCTTTTTTTTGTGGTGCTGGGAATTGAACCCAGGGACATTCTACCTTCAAGCTACAACCCCAGCCCGATTTTATTTCTTATTTGGAAACAGGGGTCTCACTCGGTTGATGAGAGTCTCACTACTTGCTGAAGTTGACCTCAAAACTGAGATCCCGCTGGGTGTGGTGGTGCACGCTTGTAATCCCAGTACTTGGGAGGCAGAGACTGGAGGATCCGGGTTCACGGCCAGCCTCAGCTACTTAGTGAGGCTCTCTGCAACTTCGTGAGACCGGGTTTCAAAATAAAGTATAAAAAATAGGGCCAGGGGTGTAGCTCGGAGGTAGAATGCCCCTGGGTTCAATCCCTGAGATCCTCCTGTCTCAGCCTCCCAAGTACAGGGATTACGGAGTGTGCCACCACGCCCCGCTTGGGAGCCCCTGTTCATGGGGATGTTGTGAAAAAGGCCCTTAGGGACCTGGCAATCGGACCCTGTTAACAAATTATAGTTAGGGACCCTACACCCATTTCTGCATCAGATAACATTTGGGGGGAGGGGCGATACTGGGGATTAAACCCAGAGCCATTCTACCTCCAAGGTAGACCCCCAGTCCTTTTTATTTTTTATTTATTTTGAAACAGGGTCTCACTAAGTTGTTGAGGGCCTCGCTAAATAGCTAAGACTGGCCTCGAACCTGAGATCCTCCTGTCTCAGCCTCCTGAGTACTGGGATGACAGGTGTGCACCACCGTGCCCACTGCCAGAGAACATTCTTAGAGACCATGAGCTTCTCCTGGCCTCAACAGTGTCCTGGTCACCAAGGACTCTTAGGGACCATAACACCTTCGTGGCTGCTCCTCGGGGCTATCTGCAGGTGGGCGTCTGTTTGACATCTTACGACAATATTGCTGGACTCCTGTAAAATGTGATACTTTTGGATCCGGGGCTCAGGGAATCCTTCTATTTCAGGCTGATAAGAGGATCCGCTGGGCAGAGAACGAGAGAGGTTTTTGGAGGGGCCTGGTCTAGGAGTCAGAAGACTGGCTTCGTAATCCCAGATCTGCTGGCTCACAGGATTCATGATGGGATGTCTCTGGATCTCAGCTAGCCTGTCCGTAAAATGGAGGCATTAAGGAGTCCCCTCCTACAGGCTGTTGTGGAGGTAAAATGAGATAGTGAGCCGGGCGTGGTCATCCCAGTACTTGGGAGACTGAGACGGGAGGATCACAGGCTCGAGGACAGCCTCAGCAAGTAGACTTTCAGCAACCTAGTAAGACCCTGTTTCTAAATAGAAATAAAACATGGCTGGGGGTGTAACTTGGAGGTAGAATGCCCTGGGCTCAATCCCCAGTGCCACAAAAATAAATAAATAAGCCGGGCGTGGTGGCGCACGCTTGTAATCCCAGTACTTGGGAGGCTGATACTGGAGGATCACAGGTTCGTGGCCAGCCTCAGCTACTTAGTGAGGCCCTCCGCAACTTCGTGAGACCCAGTTTCAAAATAAAGTGTAAAAAATAGGGCCAGGGGTGTAGCTCAGAGGTAAAACGCCCCTAGGTTCAATCCCCGGTACCGCAAAAATAAATAAATAAATAAATAAAATAAAGGACAAAAACAGGGCTGGGGGTGTAGCTTGGAGGTAGAATGCCCTGAGTTCAATCCCCACTACCGCAAATAAATAAATAAATAAATAAATAAATAAATAAATAAGCCAGGCGTGGTGGCACACACTTGTAATCCCAGTACTTTGGAGGCTGAGACAGGAGGATAGCAGGTTCGAGGCCAGCCTCAACAACTTACTGAGGCCCTGTTTCCAAATAAAAAATAAAATAGGGCTGGATGTATAGCTCGGAGGTAGAAGGCCCCTGGGTTCCACCTCCAGTACCACAAAAAAACAAAAACAAGGTCGGGGGTGTAGGTTAGGGGTAGAATACCACTGAATTCAATCCCCAGTACCAAAAAATAAAGAAATAAATGAATAATAATAAATAATTAAAAAACACTAAAGTTGGCCTAGTTTGTCTATAATATCTCTTCCCAAACCGGGCATGGTGATGCACACTTGTAATCCCAGTACTTGGGAGGCTGAGACAGGAGGATCGCAGGTTCACGGCCAGCCTCAGCAACCTAGCAAGCCTGTTTACAAATAAAATATAAAAAGGACCGAGGGTGTAGCTTGGAGGTCAACTGCCCCTGGGTTCCATCCCCAGCACCACACACACCTACGAAAAAGAAATTTTTCCCTGTGTCCTCTGACCTGGTTTGGCTGTTCCTGCCTCTTTCCTGGGTTCCGTGCAACCTCCTCCCCCTCTGTCGGGTTTCCTGCTATTCAAGACCCACAAGGACGGTGAGGAGGGAACAGGGCTCAGCCGGCTTTCACTGAACGCCGAGCCCAGCCCAGCCGAGCAGACCCCGTGCGCATCCCCCATGTCCCCCTGCGGCTCTGTGCTGAGCAGGTCCTGTCGCCCCTCCAGACCGTGGGGACCCTGGCCTCTGCCGCCCCGTCCAGGCTCGGCGCGTGTTCAGCAGGCCTTAGAGAACTGCAGTAACCAGGACCTGGGTCCTGCGGGCGTGGAGGGAGGAGGGTGGTGGGAGCACCCGTGCACAAGGGCTCATTCCCACTCCCAGCTGAGCCCCGAGGTTTCAACCGCCCTGTTTCCTGGCCGCGGCACCTGCCGCAGATAGGCTAAGACTGAGATCGGCTTTGCTTTTTGTTTTTTGGCATTGGGGATTGAACCCAGGGGTGTTCTACCTGTGAGCTGCACCCACACCCTTTTTTATTTTTTGTTTGGAAACAGGGTCGAAGTTGCTGAGACTGGTCTCAAAACTGCAATCCTCCTGTCTCAGCCTCCCAAGTACTGGGATTACAGGTATGCACCACCACACCGGGCTATTTTTTATTTTATTTTTGAAACAGGGTTTCGCCAAGTTGTGGAGGGCCTCACTAAGTTGCTGAGGCTGGCCGCAAACCTGCGATCCTCCTGTCTCAGCCTCCCAAGTACTGGGATCACAGGTATGTGCCATTACAGCTGGCTTCTGAGAAAGGCTTTAAAGTTGAGCAGCTTCTGCTACATCTCCTATCTCATATTGATTGATTGATTGATTGATTGATTGTGGTACTGGGGATTGAACCCAGGAGCATTCTACCTCTGAGCTACACCCCCAGCCATATATTTTTTTTTTTGAAACAGGGTCTTGCTAAATTGCCGAGGCTGTCCTCAAACCTGCTGTTCTTCTGTCTCAGCCTCCCAAATACTGGGTATACAGGTGTGCGCCGCCATGCCTGGCTTCCTATCTCTCTCTCTCTTTTTTTTTTTTTTTTTTTTTGCGGTACTGGGGATTGAACCCAGGGACATTCTACCTCTGAGCTACACTCCCAGCCCTGTTTTTTTATTTTTTTTATTTTTGAAATAGGGTCTCGCTAGGTTGCTGAAAGTCTCACTACTTGCTGAGGCTGGCCTCGAACCTGCATTCTCCTTGCCTCAGTGTCCCAAGTAGTAAGATTACAGGTCTGTGCCACCATGCCCAGCTTCCTATCTCATTTTTAAAACTGAGAAGTATTTCCCATTCTCCTACTTCCCGGTGCTGTTAAGAAGATTAAATACAAGCCAGGCGTCATGACACACCCTTGTAATCCCAGTACTTGGGAGGCTGAGACAGGAGGATCACAGGTTCGCATCCAGCCGCAGCTACTTAGTGAGACCCTGTTTCCAAATAAAAAATAAAATAAGACTGGGGGTGCAGCTCAGAGGTAGAATGCCCCTGGTTCAATCCCTAGTAACACACACACACACACACACACACACATACACACACACACACCAAAAAAAGAAAGATAGGAAGAAAGAGGGAGGAGGAAGGGGAGGAGGGGGAGCAGGGGGAGGAGGGAGAGGAGGAAGAGGAGAGGATTAAGTGTGGAAATGGATGAGAGGCGTAGGGCAGCCCAGCTCTCCTGCCCGTCTTGGACCTGGGTCCCGCAGCCCGGTGCCACCTCCGAGGACCCTCCTCTCATCCGACCAAGGCCACAAGGACTAAACACAGGCGGCCCTGCTTTCCGGAGCGACCTTTTATCTACACAGGATTGTTGTCTCTGCCAAATAGACTAAAAGGAAGGAAAGCCAGCGAGGTCTTTTCTTAGCTCTTAAAGGGCTGACGTTTCAGGAAACCAAAATTCTGAATGGGACCAAAGGGGATTTCACCTCTGCATGCGTGTCTGCGGCCAGGCTCCAGCTCGGGGACAGCTCTGTGACCTGAGGTACGCTGCTAGAGGCTCAGAGAGGCCCACGTCCAGGAGGCACTTCCAACCTAACTGCGCATGCTTGCAAATCCATCCTTAGAGCTTCCTTTCTTTCTTCTTTCTCTTTCTTTTTTTTTTTTTTTTTTTTTTTTTTGCGGCACTGGGGACCGAACCCAGGGGCGTTCTATCTCCAAGCTACACCCCCAGCTCTATTTTTTTTTTTTTGCGGTACCAGGGATTGAACCCAGGGGCGTTCTACCTCCGAGCTACACCCCCGGTCCTATTTTTTATACTGTTATTTTGAAACCGGGTCTCACAAAGTTGCAGAGGGCCTCACTAAGTAGCTGAGGCTGGCCGCGAACCTGCGATCCTCTGGTCTCTGCCTCCCAAGTACTGAGATTACAAGCGTCCGCCACCATGCCCGGCTCCCCCAGCCCTATTTTATTTTATTTTTTATTTATTTAATTTTGTGTGTGAAACTGGGGATGGAACCCAGGGGCATTCTATCTCCAAGCTACACCTCTAGCCAGATTTTATTCTTTTATTTTGAAACAGGGTCTCACTAAATTGCGGAGGGCCTCATTAAGTAGCTGAGACTGGCCGTGAACCTGCGATCCTCCTGTCTCAGCCTCCCAAGTACTGGGATCACAAGCGTGGGCCACCATGCCCAGCTATTATTATTATTTCTATTTTTTATTTTTTTGCGGTACTGGGGATTGAACCCAGGAGCATTCTACCTCAGAGCTACACCCCCAGCCCTATTTTTCATTCTTTATTTTGAAACAGGGTCTCACTAAGTTGCGGAGGGCCTCACTAAGTAGCTGA
>PVJS01018706.1:0-34571 GCA_004027185.1 Glis glis | reverse complement strand
TGTTGTTTGACTTCTTAATGCTTGCCATTCTAATTGGGGTCAGATGAAATCTTAGAGTAGTTTTGATTTGCATCTCCCTGATTGCTAATGATGTTGAACATTTTTTCATGTATCTATTGGCCATTTGTATCTCTTCTTTCGTGAAGTGTCTATTCATTTCAGTTGCCCACTTCTTGATCGGATTGTTTGTTTTCTTAGTATAAAGTCTTTTAAGTTCTTTGTATATCCTAGATATTAGACCTCTGTCAGAGGGATAGCTTGCAAATATCTTTTCTCATTCCGTAGGCTTTCTCTTTAAGCTCTTGATGGTTTCCTTTGATGAGCAGAAGCTTTGTAGTTTAATGCTATCCCACTTATTAATTCTTGTTTTAATTTCCTGTGCTTTGGAGGTCTTGTTGAGGAAGTTTCTACCTGTGCCTATATGGCTTCTTCTAATAATTTCACAGTCTCTGGTCTAACTTCCAGGTCTTTGATCCATCTCGAGTTGACTCTTGTGCAGGGTGAGAGGTAAGGATTCACCTCCATTTTTCTACAGGTAGATAAACAGTTTTCCCAGCACCATTTGTTGAAAAGACTGTCCTTTCTAGAACGTGTGTGTTTAGCACCTTTGTCAAAAATCAGTTGGCTATAAGTTTATGGACTTGTTTCTGTATCTTCTATTCTATTCTACTGGTCTATGTGTCTTTTTTTGTGCCAATACCATGCTGATTTTATTACTGTAGCTCTGTAGTATAATTTGAAGTTAGGAATTGTGATGCCTCCTGCATGGTTCTTATTGCTGAGAATTGCTTTGGCTATTCTGGGTCTTTTGTTTCTCCATATGAAATTAATGACTGATTTTTCTAGCTCTGTGAAAAATGATGTTGGTATTTTGATAGGGATTGCATTGACTCTGTAGATCATTTTTGGCAGGATGGTCTTTTTGATAATATTTATTCTGCCTTTCCAAGAGCAGGGAAGATCTTTCCATCTTCTAAGATCTTCTTCAATTTCTTTCTTCAGTGTTCTATAGTTTTCACTGTAGAGGTCTTTTACCTCTTTGGTTACGTTTATTCCTAGGTATTTGATTGGTTTTGAAGTTATTGTGAATGGGATTGTTTTCTGGATTTCTTTCTCAGTGGATTCATGGTTGGCATATATGAAAGCTACTGACTTTTTTAGGTTGATCTTGTATCCTGCTACTTTGCTGAATTTGTTAACTAGCTCTAGTAGACCACTCCTTTTCAACATAGTCCTTGAAACTCTTGCCAGAGCAATAAGACAAGAGAAGGATATCAAAGGAATTCAAATAGAAAAAGAAGAACTAAAATTATCTTTATTTGCAGATGATATGATCCTATATCTAGAAGACCCAAAGACTCAACCAAAAGTCTACTAGTTTTACTTTTTCTATGGTTTTACTTATGTGTTTTCAACTACAGACTGAATATTTTACATGAAAAATTCCAAAAGCAAATAATTCAGAACTTTTAAATAATTTTATAAGGCACATTATTATGTGTTCTGTTCTATAATTAAAAATTCTTGTTAATGTTTGACTAGGCCGAATTTTGAAATTAAATTTTATCACAGGTATGTTATGCATGGGAGAAAGCATAGTATATGTTGGATTTCATGCTATCCTTGGTCGTGGACAATGGCAGAATATCTTAAAATACATAAGGGAGGACTACTATGCTTTTGGAAATTTTTATAAAACTAACTCCAAATTTTTTAAATCCTGGTGGGGGTATTTGATTTTGAACTAATTCTTCTAGCAGTATGAGCATACATATTACCTGAGATAGAGTATTTTTGTGTAACAATTATTTCACAGCTTACTAAAAATATAATATTAATGATAATATAAGTCTTCTCTATGAGTAGGGATAACTGGGGAAACAAATCTGCAAATCGTGTTTTAAGATTTTATATGTTGCTACTAACTCATCAAACATAATTCTTATAGCCACATAGAGTATTCACATTCTATTCCATTTGTAAGTAACCACATAAGTGTTTTAGAATAACTTAATCTTTCATTATGTAGTTTCCTCAGATATAAACTGGAAATAATAAGTATAACACTTGCTATTTAAAGAATAAATGAATTAACACATGTAAAATTCTTAGAATACTGATATGGAAAAATAAGTCAATAAATATGAGCTCAAATTTATTATTTTTGATTTTACAGTGGGAATTAATTTTTCACCAGGAATCAATAGCAAAGAAAATATATCTCCACTCCAGGAATCCCAATATCAAACTAGATGCATTTTTTATATTTGTTTAAATAATCTCTTCATGACTCTGACTTTATGTCTTTAATAAAGCTATTATTATGAGTTTTATCAAAGAAAGACCTTAACAATACAAAACTCAGATATGTACAGTGAGTGTTACATTGTATAAGAAAAAAATCTACATAGAAGATGTTAATTTGCTTTCATTCTTTTAAAATAGCTACATTTTAGTTTGCCACTCACTGGGGAAAAATTTAGTCTTGCTTAACTAAATTTAATTCCATATTTCACCCCTAAAGATATATTCATTATTGATGATTAAGCAGTTCTTGCACTTTAATTCCTACACTATATCAGTTTGAATATGTAGTTTCCATATATTAATATCAGCAAATTTTAGCTTTTGAACATTTTCAATATCCCTCAACTGATATTTCAGATAGCTATATATAGCTATCTATCTTGGCTGTATATGAAACTTTAGGCATTAACATTTTGAAATTACAGGAATGAACTTGTCCTGAGAATTAAAATAACTAAGTTACTTCATCACTAGTAATAAAATTGGTTTGATTCAGTTTAGATCGCTTAAAAAGGGTCATTCCTAAAATATGTATTAATATATTTTAGGAGATTGGTAATTATCATTGTGTTGCAGCTATTTGCTTTAATATGACAATATGAAATAATTTTAGTATTTTATGAAAAAAAGGTTAAGGTAATCATACCATTTAGCTCACAGCACATTAAGATCATTAGCACTTTTTAATCACTTCTCCTTTTTTAATATGTTTCATTGGTGCATGATAGTCTCACATCATAGTGTGAATCATATTGACAATGTCATACATGCACACAGCACTTGGTGGGTCATACTGTCTCCCCATTTTCCCCCTTCCCAATACAGAGTACTAAGACTGACGTTGTTACATTTACATATATACACATAGACGATGGCAGTATTTCCATTAATGAACCTCAGTCTTCCCCGTCCCCTTCCCTCAGACCACCTCCCTGACTCCACTGAGGTTTCTCCTCCATTATCTGGTGTCCCTCTGGTATCCCAATTACTCCTAGCTTGCGCAAATTAGAGAAAATATATGTCCCTTCACTTTCTGTGACTGGCTAACCTAACTTAACATAATGTTCTCCAGGTCCTTCCATTTCTTGCAAAACACACAATTTTCTTTTTATTTATTGCTGAGTGCACATTTACCATTATTTTGTAATCCATTCATCTGTTGATGGAAATACAGGTTTTTTCTATAATCTGGCTATTGTGAATTTTTACTGCTATGAACATGGGTATGCATATATTACTGTAATTCTCTGATTTAGGCCCCTTTGGAAAGATACCCAGAAATGGTATAGCTGGATCATATGGTGAATCTATTTCCAGTTTTCTGGGGAATCTCCACACTGATCTCCATAGCAGCTGAAATTATTTGCAATCCAACCAACAATGTGGAAGAGTTCCTATGTCCCCAAATCCTTGCCAACATTCATTATTTTTTGGCTTCTTGATGTTTGCCATTCTGATTGGGGTTAGATGGAATCTCAGTGTAGTTTTGATTTGCATCTCCCTGATTGCTAATGATGTTGAACATTTTTTCATGTATCTATTGGCTATTTGTATGTCTTCTTTTGTGAAGTGTCTATTCAATTCAATTGCCCATTTCTTGATTTGTTATTTATTTTTTTAGTGTTCTTTGTATATTCTAGATATTAGTCCTCTATCAGAGGGATAGCTGACAAAGATCTTCTCCCATTCCATAGGCTTTCTCTTTAGAGTCTTGATGATTTCCTTTGATGTGCAGAAACTTTTTAGCTTAATTCCATCCCATTTATTAATTCTTGATTTAATTTCCTGAGTTTTGGGGGTCTTATTGAGGAAGTTTCTACCTGTGCCTATATGTTGGAGTGTTGGACCTATGCCCTCTTCTAGTAGCTTCACAGTCTCTGGTCTAACTTCCAGGTCTTTGATCCATCTCAAGTTGACTCCTGTGCAGGGTTAGAGGTAAGGATTTAGTTCCATTTTTTTTTTTACAACTGGATAACTAGTTTTCCCAACACCATTTGTTGAAAAGGCTGCCTTTTCTTCAATGTATGTGTCTGGCACTGTTGTTGAAAATAAATTGGATATAAGTATGTGGATTTGTTTCTGTAACTTCTATTCTGTGCCATTGATCTATGTGTCTATTTTTGTGCCAGTACCATGCTGTTTTTATTACTATAGCTCTGTAGTATAATTTGAAGTCAGGAATTGTGATACCTCCTGCATGGTTCTTATTGCTGAGAATTGCTTTGGCTATTCTGGGTCTTTTGTTTCTCCATATGAAATTTAGGACTGATTTTTCTACATCTGTGAAGAATGATAATTGGTATTTTGATAGGGACTGCATTGACTCTGTAGATCACTTATGGCAGAATGGACATTTTGATAATATTTATTCTGCCTATCCAAGAGCAGGGGAGATCTTTCCATCTTCTAAGATCTTCATTTTCTTTCTTTAGTGTTTTATAATTTTCATTGTAGAGATCTTTTACCTCCTTAGTTAGGTTTATTCCTAGGTATTTTTATTAGTTTTGAAGTTATTGTGAATGTAATTTTTTTCTGAATTTCTTTCTCAGTGGATTGATGGTTGGCATATAGAAAAGCTACTGATTATTTTAGGTTGATTTTCTATCCCAAAATTTTGCTGAATTTGTTAATCAGCTCTAGTATTCTTTTGGTTGAATTTTTTTGGGTCATCTAAATACAGGATCATGTCATCTGCAAATAAAGATAATTTTAATTCTTTTCCTATTTGAATTCCTTTGATATGCTTCTCTTGTTTTATTGCTCTGGCAAGAGTCTTGAGGACTACATTGAAAAGGAGTGGTGATAGTGGGCATCCTGGATTTGTTCCTGATTTTAAAGGAAATTCCTGCAGTTTTACCCCATTCAATATGATACTGCCTTTGAGTTTATTGTATAGTGCCTTAATGATGTTGAGGTATATTCCTTCTATTCCGATTTTCTACAGTGTTTTTAACATGAATGGGTGTTGGATTTTGTCAAATGTTTTTTCAATGTCCATTGAGATAATTATGTGATTTTTGCCCTTAGTTCTATTTATGTGATGAATAATGTGTATTTATTTACATATGTTGAACCAACCTTGCTTTCCTGGGATGAAACCAACTTGGTCATGTTGTATAATTTTCTTGATGTGGTTTTGAATGCACATGACTAGTATTTTGTTTATCTTTGCAAAATATTTTTGTATATATGTTCACCAGTGATATTGGTTTATGATTTTCTTTTCTTTGGGAATCTTTATTTGGGTCTGGTATTCCATCTCTTTCAATTTCACAGAATAACTTGTGAAGTATTGGGCTTAGTTCTTCTGTAAAGGTTTTGTAGAATTCAGCTGGAAATCCACCAGGACTTTGTCTTTTCTTTGCAGGCTTTTTATTGCTGTTTCTATCTCTTTGCTTGCTATTGGTCAGTTTAGGGTTTCTATATCCTCTTGGTTCAATTTACATAGGTTATATGTGTCTAGAAATCTGTCAATTTCTTCCATGTTTTCCATTTTATTGGAAAATAAATTTTCCAAATAGTTTCTGATGATCCCCTGAATTTCCCTGCTCTCTTGGTGATGTCTCCTTTTTCATTTCTGATTTTAATAATTTCAGTTGATTCTTTCTATTGGTTAGGTTGGCTACTGGTTTGTCAATCTTGTTAATCTTTTCAAAGAAACAACTTTTTGTTTTGTTGATCTTCTGTATTGTTTTTTATTCTCTATTTCATTGATTTCTGCTCTGATTTTAATTATCTCCTATCTTCTACTGGCTTTAGGATTAGACTGTTCCTGTTTTTCTAGGTCCTTGAAGTGTGTCATTAGTTTGTTTATTTGGTGACTTTCTGTTTTTCTTATGTCGGCACTCAGTGCTATAAATTTTCCTCTTAACACTGCCTTCAAAGTATCCCTTATATTTTGGCATGTCGTCTCTCTATTTTTGTTTAATTCTAGAATTTTTTAAATTTCTCTCTTTATTTCTACTCTGATCCAGTTCTCATTCAAGACTGTATCATTCAATCTCCATGTGTTTATGTAATTTCTTTTGATCTTCCTGTTGATTTCAACTTTCATTCCACTGTGATCTGAGAAGATGCAGGGAACTATATTACATTTTTTGAATTTGCTGGTTCTTGCTTTGTGGTCCAAAATGTGGTCTATTTTGGAGAAGGTTCCATGGGCAGCTGAGAAGAATGTGTATTCAGTTGTCGCTGGTTGAAATATTCTGTATATGTCTATTAGATCCATATGTTTTATAGAGTTCTTTAGGTCTGAAGAGTCTTTTCTCTGGAAAAGTTTCTTCCTTTGTCTGGAAAAGCAATCTAGTGGCATGAGTGGTGTGTTGAAGTCTCCCAATATTATTGTATTTGGGTCTATTGAGACCTGATGTCCCGAAGAGTTTCTTTTACATAAGTGGGTGCACTTGCATCTGGGGCAAAAATGTTTAAAAACTATCATTATATCTTCTTGTTGGATTGTTCCTTTGATTAATAAAAAATGACCCTCTTTGTCCCATCTGATATGTTTTAGCTTAAAGTCTGTTTTGTCAGATATGAGCATTGCTACTCCTGCTTGTTTTCAATCTACATTTGCATGGTATTTCTTTTTCCAACCTTTCACCTTTAGCATATGGATATCTTTGGTTGTAAGGCAAGTTTCTTGCAGGTAGCATGTAGTTGGATTATGTTTTTTTTTAATCCACATTGTTAGTCTATGTCTTTTAATTGGGGAAGACCTATGGCCTTCAGTGTTATTATTGAGATATGATTTTTGTTTCCTGTCGTTTTGAGCTCTTTTCTGTTTGATGTAGTGTTATTTCTCCTTTGCTTAGTTGCCTACCTGGTGGAGTTCACCTCTTCTCTGGTTCTGGAATTTGCTTTTTTTTCTTCATTGTGTTTTATTTCTTTTAGGATTTTCTCTAGTGCTGGCTTGGTCATCATGAATTCTTTTAGTTTCTGTTTGTCTTGGAACATTTTTATTTCTCCATCAATTTTGAATTATATCTTTACTGGATATAGCAGTCTTGGTTGGAAGTTGTTTTCTTCCAGTGTCTGGAGTATATCATACATTAGCCACAGCCACAGGATCCATCTGGGTCCCTGCAGGATGAGATGGGTTCAGCTGCAGCTGCTGGATCTGGCTGGGTCATCTGGGTAGCAGGGTTTTTGTCAAGCAGGGAGAGAAATACTGACTGCTTTTGGTGATGGTCTCTGGTTGCTGGCTTCACAAAAATCTATTACTGTTTTGCTGGAAGTCTCTGGGAACCATGGTCCTGGCAGCTGCCAGCCCCAGCATGGCCTGGCCAAGATGGTCTTGCTGTCACCCCTTTCCATTCACCAGGTGAGACATGTGGAGCTCTTCACAGTCCTCTGCTCTTTCTTCTGGATCTGATTGACCATGTTTCAACTTTCATTGTTTTGTTGAGTTTTTCTTCCCTTGTCAAGAAACAGTCTTCCCAGTGGTTGAGTTCTGAGTCTCAGAGTGACTGAAGCATGCTGTATCCCTCTATGTCACTCACCATCTTGGAGTACATAACCTCTTCTCTTGAATCATATATGTGTGCACCCATATGTTTGTTATTGTAGCTACATATATTACTCATATTTCATTCCCCTTGTAAATAACCATATGTGTTTTTAACATATAATATATTTAGTGCATTCTTTGTTTATATGAATATAACTTTAGTTTAATTAAATTGTGTCCATTGTCATGCATTTGGTATTACAGAAATCAAGAGAAGACAGTTCCAGAAAGGAGTGATTGGCCAGGAGTGATTGTTAATAAAGTCACCTGATAAATGAAATAAAGTGAAGAGTAAATTTTATCTATTGGGTTTAGCAACATGTGAATGAACTCTACAATTGGAGCTGTAAGCCTACATTCTATTAATCTGATTATAATAATGATATGGAGAAGAGAATGCAGGAATAAACAATCACCTCTGTTCACTCAGAAGAAAAGGAATCTTTCAATGAAGTTGCATGCATTGGTTGCTTAATTTTTTTTAATAGGGGAGGTACACTGATTTAAATACTTGTAGCAAGCTGGGTGTGATTGCACCTTATTATAATCCCAGTACTTGGGAAGATGAGACAGGAGGATCACAGGTTTGAGGCCAGCCTCAGCAAGTTAGTAAGATACTTAGCAACCTGTGAGACCCTATTTCAAAATAAAAAATAAAAAAAAAGGGCTGAGGGTGTAGCTCAGAGGTAGAATGCCTCTGGGTTCAATCTCCAGTACTGGAAAAATGTATTTGTAATAAAACTTTTAGAAGAAAAAATAAAAATAAATGAAAGAAAGAAGATTGTAAGATATACTAAGTATACCATCTCTGATAATTTTACTAGGAATGATATTCAGAAAACTGGGAAGATTTGGGCATATTAATGTGATTTAAGAAATGTAGGTTCAGAATTAGCTTTAATCAAAGTTGATGGAAACTTGAAAGTTCATATCATATTGATACATATTAATTTGAACATACAAAGGAGCTTACTTAGGTTAGATGTGAGAAAAGAATTAAGGTTTAAATTTTATATGGTGAGAGAGATTGAGATGACTCAATAAATGGGAGATTTGAGAGCTCATTTGCAGAAAATAAATTTGGTAGCTTTTTAGGTTTATGAATACAATACTTATATATGTGTACATATATGGAGGGTAGTATGTTCATCCACTCATGGTAAGATTTTGCTAAATAATGCTAATTTGAGGGATCTTGAAATATTTTCAACAGTAAGTGGTATAGTTTGTCATGAAATTTAAAGGATTTATGAAGGTAAAGGAAGACAGAGGATGAATAACTAGAGAGAAATATTATGGAAAATTTGTAATTGAAACATTTGAATATGAACCTTGGAATGAATTCTTGAAAAAGTAATTTATAAGGGAAAATTATTTGCTATGATAACAAGTTAAAATGAGTAACTGTAGAAGATATTTGTGCAGCCAAGTAAAGAGTGGATTTTTTGAAGAAGTATAAGAGCAGATAAACTAGGCAATTGGGTGTATTGTCCATAAGATTTGTGAAAGCTTTTGGAATCATGGCAACATTGAGTAGGAAAATCTAACACAATAGAGAAAATGATAAGTGAATAATAGAAATTTTCTAAGTGGTTTACATACTTCATAAGAAGAAGATGGGGAAATGAATGAAAGAAGCTTAAAGTAACAGCCAGAGTGTAAAATAATAAAGAAGTGTCATTGAAGAGCAAGTGAACTACATAACCATATTTCATTACACTGAGTTAAATGCCATGTAAAATAAGATGACTTTCGTAAAAGCAATATTCTTAGTTGACATACAAAATTTAAAAACAGAAGATTTTTAAAAGTATATATGGAGGCATTCTGAGCTTGTGTGTGTGGAGAAAAAATTATTTGTTGAAATGGGCATTGTTCAATTCAGAGACATTATTGAAAGAGTTAATGATACAGGAAACAAGCAATAATTTGCAACAGAGGACAGAAAATAGAAAATGAAATTAGAAAACACTCTGAGTGGAGGACAGATGAGCCAAGATGTTTAAATTTTATTCTATCATCAAGAAAAAGATAAAGATATAAGAGGCCAGGCATGGTGGTGCACACTTGTAATCCCAGTACTTGGGAAGCAGAAACCAGAAGATCCGAGTTTGTGGCCAGACCCAGCTACTTAGTGAGGCCTCTGCAACTTTGTGAGACCCAGTTTCAAAATAAAGTATAAAAAATAGGGCTGGGGGTGTAGCTCGGAGGTAGAACACCCCTGGGTTCCATCCCTGGTACTACACACACAAAAAAAAAAAAAGATATAAGAGAAACATAAGAGAACACAGACATAGACTTGAAGGGCAATTGAAGAAGGATGACCAAACATGCTAAAACACTAGAGACACATGCAGATTTATTTTATTTTGGTAGGATTTTTATACAACTTGAGAGGATGCATAATCTCTTATGCTTACAGAATATGAAAATAGGAATAATTTATCTTTGAAAACTTGACTGAACTTTTTAACAAAAATTGATAAATATACTTAAAACTACAGAACAATTTCAGTCATAAATACATTAGGTGTCCAAAAACAAAACAAAAAACTAACCAATATAATCTACATACTAATAATTAAGGTATTATTATAAAGCAGATTTTCCCAGGACTCTGAAGACTCTGAAAACTGATTAACATTAGAAAAATTATTTCTATATTTACCACATTAGTAGTCCAATAAGAAAAGCCTCCAGATATTCCCAGTAGATATTAAAAAGGGCTTTGATTACATTAAATGTGTATTAATTATAAACTGTAAGCCAGAAATAGAACAGTAATTTCTCAAATGATAAAAAATTAATCATAAGATAAGTCAACATAATGAACCTAGAAAACCTGAACATGTAATAAAAAGAATGAGATGAAAGCAATAATAAAAAGTCATGCAACAATGAAAAGCACAGGGAAGATAAATTCTCAATTGAACTTTATCAGACCTTCAAAAAAGAACTAATACCAATCCACAAATTATTCCAAAAATAGAAAAGCAGAAATACTTCTAAATTCATTTTATAAGGACAGTATCACCCTAATTCCTAAACCAGATAAGGACACATCAAGGAAAGAAAACTGCAGACCAATACCGAAAAAAAAAAATCCTTAATAATAGCAAATCAAGTTGGTTTCACTAAGGGGTTGCAACGATAGTTCAACATATACAAATCAATGAATGTAATTCACAACATAGATAGAATTAACCACAAAGATTGCTTGGCCATTTCAATACATAAAGAAAAAGCCTTTAACAAAACTTAGCACTTATTCAGCTGAATGAATAGGAAATGGAGAGGACTGCCTGTACATCTACAAGTATATGACATTGATTTCTACTATTATGTGTAATTCTAATACACCAATAAATAAGTAGACTTGTAGGAAATGTATAAAATTAAATTGTGTTTAAGGTACACCGATTTAGAAATGTATAGTTAAATTGTATTTAAGGTTCACTGATAAGTACATACCCCATTATATTTGTTCCACTGATTTAGGAGTTGTGATTCTTAGTGTGTAATACAGTGAAAGTATATGTATGATAAAATATATTTTATGACATAAAGTAGTGATGCCATGTTTATAGATAATACTATATATCAACTTTATGGAAGTGTGGGCTCCCCAGTCCATTAGACAAAATAAATGCAACTGTTGAAAATTATTGATGGCTTCATGTGAAAAAGCATCACAAAAGAATATTTACACAGTGCCCAAAGATAAGGCAAGCAACAGTGAATGGGCCAAGTGTGGTGGTGCATGCCTGTAATTCCAGTACTTGGGAGGCTGAGAGATGAGGATCATAGGTTCAAGACCCACCTAAAGAACTTAGCAAGACCCTCAGCAACTTAGTGAAACTCTGTTTCAAAATAAAAAATAAAAAATAAAAAGGGCTGGGGGTGTAGCTTGGAGGTAGAATAACCCTGGGTTCAATTCCTGGAACAACAACAACAACAAAAATCCTCAACAATCAATTGAAAAACACTACAATACAGGGCACAGTATAGAAGCATGAGATCCTTGGTACAAGAAGTAAAAAAGGAACAGTAATTAGAAACCTCTGTCAGCTATACCACTGCAGGTGAGTTCACCAGAAAGGAACCAGGCCAACAGGTTGAAGATCTCATCTCCTTACAGAGTAACCCCTCTCAAGGATTAGAGATATAGCTCAGTGGTAATGATCTTGCATATCATCCAAAAGGTTGCAGATTTGAGGTCATCTAGAGGATATACCAAATAAGGCATGAACTTTTCTCATTGTTGTCAAGAATAATTACCATTCTGATTTTTCATTTTTAATATTTAAAGTTAGAATCACAGATGCTAGTCAATTGTTATATTTAAGCACTTTTTAAAATATTCTGTTTTTGCCTGCCTTTAATTTTTATTCATTCATTTGTTTTTGTTCATTTTTTTCTATGAAAAACTAAATTTTTTAGGTTTGCTTCTTTCCAGATAATACACCATTTTTAAAAAATTGGTTCTAGTATAATTTTCAGGTCTTTGATCCATCTTGAGTTGACTCTTGTGCAGGTTGAGAGGTATGGATTTAATTTCATTTTTCTACAAAAGGATAGCCAGTTTTCCCAACACCATTTGTTGAAAAGACTGTCTTTTCTCCAATGTATGTGTTTGGCACCTTTGTTGAAAACCAATTGACTCTAAGTGTGTGGATTTGTTTCTGTATCTTCTATTCTATTCCATTGGCCTAGGTATTTGTTTTTGTGCCAATACCATGCTCTATTTATTACTATAGCTCTGTAGTATAGTTTGAAGTCAGGAATTGTGATGCCTTCTGCATGGTTCTTATTACTGAGAATTGCTTTGGCTATTCTGGGTGTTTTGTTTCTTCATATGAAATTTAGGACTGATTTTCTTTTTAGGTTTGTGAAGAATGACATTGGTATTTGAATAGAGATTGCATTGACTCTGTAGATCACTTTTGGTAGAATGGCAATTTTGTTAATGTTTATTCTGCCTATCCAAGAGCATGGGAGATCTTTCCATCTTCTAAGATTTTCCCAATTTCTTTCGTTAGTGGTTTATAAATTTTCATTGTAGAGGTCTTTGACATCTTTAGTTAGATTTATTCCTAGGTATTTTTTTAAGTTATTGTGAATGGAATTGATTTCTGGATTTCTTTTTCAGTGGATTCATGGTTGGCATATAGAAAAGCTACTCATGTTTAGATTGATTTAGTATCCTGATAATTTGCTGAATTTGTTAATCAGCTCTAGAAGTCTTTTGGTTGAGTTTTCTGGGTCTTCTAAGTATAATTTCAGTTCATTTCCTATTTGAATTCCTTTAATATCCTTCTCTTGCCTTATTGCTGTGGCAAGAGTCTTGAGTACTATATTGAAAAGGAGTGTTGATAGTTGGCATCCTTTTCTTGTTCCTGATTTTAAATGGAATTTCCACTGTTTTTCCACATTCAATATGATCTGAAATTACTAGAGAATGACATAGGTCCAATACTCCAACATGTAGGCAAAGGTAGAAATTTCCTCATTAAGACTCTGAAAGCTCAGGAAATTAAAATAAGATCAGAGACTGTGAAGCTACCAGAGGACGACATAGGTCCAACACTCCAACATATAGGCACCAGTAGAAACTTCCTCAACAAGACCCCAAAAAATCAGGAAATTAAAACAAGAATTAATAAATGGGATGACATTAAACTAAAAGGTTTCTGCTCACTAAAGGAAACTATCAAGAGTCTAAAGAGAGAGCTTACAGAACAGAAGATCTTTGCCAGCTATGATTCCTCTGATAGAACACTAATATCAAGAATATAAAAAAGTACTTAAAAGACTTAACACTAAAAAACAAATAACCAAATCAAGAAATTGCTATTGAACTAAATAGACATCTTACAAAAGAAATACAAATGGCCAATAAATACATGAAAAAATGTTCAACATCATTAGAAATTAAGGAGATGCAAATCAAAACTACTCAGATTCCATCTAACCGTAATTAGAATGGCAATCATCAAGAAGTCAAACAATAATAAATTCTGGTGAGGATGTGGGGAAATTGAAACTCTTCTACACTATTGGGAGGATTGCAAATTAGTACAGCTGCCAGAGATCAGTGTGGAGATTCCTCAGAAAACTGGGAATGGATCTACCATAGGATCCACCTTTACCACTCCTGGGTATTTTTCCAAAGGGACTGAAATCAGAATATTATAGTAATATATGCATATCCATGTTTATAACAGCACAATTCACAATAGTTAAATTATGGAATCAACCTAGGTATCCATCAGCAAAAGAATGAATTATAAAATGATGGGTTATACATAAAATAGAATTATACTCAGCATTAAAGAACAAAATTATGTCATTTGCAGGAAAATGGATGGTCCTGGAGAATATTATGTTAAGTGAGATTAACCAGTCATGGAAAGTGAAGGGTCACGTGTTTTCTCTCATATGCAGAAGTTAGGGAGTAATTGGGATACCCAAAGTACTTCAGATAATGAAGGAGAAACTGAAATGGAGCCAGGGAAGTGGTTTAGGGGAAGATGGGGGCAGGGGGAGAGAATCAGTGAAGGAATCATTTCCATTGACATTATGTACATATGTGAGAATACCAAAGTCAATCTCAATATCCTGTATGGGGATGGGGTGAGATGGGGAGGGAGCTGGAGGAAAGCCCACTATGTACTGTGTGCATTGTCACTATCACTATGAACTCCATTATGATGTGAGACTATAGTACACCAATAAATGTATATAAAGAAAGAACAAGACAACAAGTTAAACCAGGATCCTGGGTCAGATTCTGGATAGAAAAGATAATTTCTTTTTCTATAAATGGCATAAAGGAGGAACTGCAGCAATCTGTATATGCATTGCACAGTATTTCATCAATGTTACTTTTCCTGAATTTGATCATTGTACTATAGACATGTAATATAAAATCATTGTTTTTATGAGATATGTGCTAAAGTTACTTAGGGGTAAAGAATCATGAGATCTCAGACTTACCCTTTAATTGTTAATATTTCATCAAAAATAATAAAATAACAATTATATGTTTTTAAATATAAAAACTGGTTCTATTTGTTTTTGTTGTTGTTATTCTTGTTTTGTTTTGAAACTAGGGATAGAACCCAGGGAATCTTATACTGAGTAACATCTACAGCCCTTTTTAATTTAATTTGAGACAGGGTCTCACTGAGTTTCTAAGGTTAGTCTCAAACTTGCAATCCACCAGTCTCAGCTTCTCAAGTTTCTTAAGATTACAGGTGTGTACCAGAGTGCCTGGCTGGTTTTTCTTAAGATAGTTTTTTACCTTTATTATTAGCAGTTTCATTATGATGTTTTTGGGTGTAGTATTTTTAAAATTTCTTCCTAGTACTCACTGGCTTGATTCTTTTACCAGTTTTGAAAAATGCTTTTTAATTACTGTTTCAAATACTTTTCTACTTTACTCTTCCTTCTTTATTTAAGGTGTGCTTAAATATTTCCCCCATATTCCATGTGTCTTGTAATATTTTATGTGTTCTCTATCATTTCCTCTTTTTATTCTTTGATATGGACATACACTTTTAACCATATTTGTGTTCTAATTTCCTATTAAATCCAGGTCTTGTGGTTTACTAGCTTTAATACATTTTTATTTCTACAATTTGCATGATATTTCTTTCAGAATTTCCCATTCCCTACTAAAATTCTCCATCTTAGTCTCTTCTTATCCAGTCACTCTCTCCTTATTTATAATCATCAGATTTGTGAATGAGAGAAATTATATTTAGGCTTCCCCTCACTTCAATAATTGGGACTTACAAACATTTATTTCATGGCAGTTCTGTGATGTCTTCAAACATGCGATTTTTCCTCATTGTCCTCTGTTAGATGTTAGTTTTAAAGAAGTTATATCAGAGCTGGGTGTGGTGATGCATGCCTATAATCCCAGTACTTGACTGACTGTCGCAACCCGAAGCCCCGTCCAGCAGGACCCGGAGAAGAACTACAGGAACCCGATTCAAGGTGCTGCTGCGTCCTGCTTCCGCTTCCGCTTTATTACCAGCCGCCCTCACGTATATACAGAGCAAAACCCCGCCCCCGGTCTGCAAGACCAATCCCCACTAAGCCATAGCTGATCACGCTCTCCGGCATCTAATGCCATCGGCTAAAGAGCAGCTGCACGCGGTGGTGTGTCATAGATCATCCATCAGGCGTGTGCCCTTCGGCACAGTGCGCATGCTTCAAGCATAGTCATCCGAGACGCTACGTGACGTGCCTTATGACTTGGCTGACAGCCAGGCGCCATCTTGGGCCACCACCCTAACCCGGTCCAGCCAGGCGGGCGTCCACAACTGACAAGAGGATTGCAGGATTCAGCAACTTAGTGAGACTCTCAGCAACCTAGTGAGACCCTGTTTCTTATTTATTTTTCTTTCTTTCTTTCTTTTTCTACTGGTGATAGAACCCGGAACATTTACCTTCTGAGCAAAACCCCCCTTTTTATTTTTTATTTTGAAACAGGGTCTTGCTAGGTTGCCAAGTGTCTTAGAAAGTTGCTGAGGTTGGTCTCGAACCTGTGATTCTCCTATCTCAGCCTCCCAAGTACTGGGATTACAGGCATGTGCCACCACTCCTGGCAGAGAATCTGTTTCAAAAAAACAAAAAGTAAGTTGCTTTCAGAGGTAATGTGCTGGTTGGTATGGCCTTTGTGAAATTTCATCATGGCGTACTGGGACCAGGGCCAAAAGGTGCAGAGGGGATGGTTCAGCCCATCAACCTCATCTTCAGATACTTAGAAAATAGATCCTGGATTTAGGTGTGGCTTTATGAAATTGTACAGAAGGCAAACCACTATTTTTAGGTGTCCTTTGCTTAGACTATGTTTCTAACATGTTTATTCATATTGCTTTATTACCCTTATGTTATTACCAGATGATAATAAATGTGGTGGGATTATTTTTATTAAAAAACAAAAATGCTAAAAATGGGGGCTAGAGGCATAGCTAGAGGCATAGCTCAGAGGTAGAATGCCCCTGGGTTCAGGTTTAAGCCCCAGTACTACACACACGCGCGTGCACACAGCTATGTCTGCCTTGTTGGAAGTGGAATCCCTTACAACGATGTTGTATGTCTTAATCTGTTTGTGCTGCTATAATAAAATAGTAGACATTTGGTAATTTTTAAGAACAGAAGCCTATTTCTCTCAGAAAGCCGGGAAATCCAAGGTCAGGATGCCAGCAGGTTCACTGCGGAGAGCTGCTCTGTGCCTCCAAGATGGGGCCTGATTGCTTCACGTTCATATCGCAGAAGAGGGAAGGCAAAAGGAGCCTCGTTGGTTACCTTCCCATCTAAGAGGAAGGCCTAATCAGTTAATAAAGGCCTCACTTCTTAATATGGTTTCATTGGGGATTTAGTTTCAACATGAATGTTTGTAGAGAAAAATTTAAAACAGTGATACATTTTCAAGATAATTGAATATTTATATTTTAGCTCTGTCTACTAGAATGTACTACTTTATTTTTATTTATTTTTGTGTGGCACTGGGAATTGAACCTAGGGGCATTCTACCTCTGAGCTACACCCCCCAGCCCTACTTTATTTTTATTTTGAAACAGGGTCTCACTAAGTTGCAGAGGGCCTCACTAAGTAGCTGATGCTGACCACTAACCTGCAATTCCCTTGTCTCAGCCTCCCAAGTACTAGGATTACAAACATGCGCCACCATGCCCAGCTGACTTTTATATTTTAATGCACATTTACTTCCAAACAATTAAGTTGGACTCAGTTGTTGAACAGAGATTAATCAAATGTAAAAATTTCTTAATCCATTAAGTAAACACTTTAATATACTTTAAAAGTTTTAAGACAGTGACTATATATATATAAACCTCTATTATATATAATTATTGAATATTATGAGTTCATGCAGTTAGATTAATTAAAATACTATTGCTGTGTATAAGAAAGAAATGTCTAACTACTCTTCCCTAGACAAACTCTCTATTTTTTGTTAAAGAAAAGATAAAGGGAGGCAATTAAAGGAGTTTTGGGAGATAGTGTAAGTGTATCTCAAAAGGCATCACCAATCTGAAGTGACATAGATATGTGAGTCTAAATTACTGAAGGGAGGAGGAACCTAGAACATTGAGAGTGACATATACGATGGCTTCTTCATTCACACATTTGGGCATTAGAAAAAAGCTGGAGAAATAGGATGAGACAAAGTGACATTTGCTGTTCATCTGCACCCTAGGTCATTTTGGAGGGTATAGTTGCAATACATTTTTTTCTTTCTTTTTTTTATTTCAAGAAACATCATCAGTGATAGGGTTTGGGGAAATGCAATCTAATAGAATACTTAAAAAGATAATGAAAATATGACACCCAAGAAAGGCAGCAGACACCAAAAAACTAAGGGCTGACTTTAGCAACTCGTATGTGGGGCAACTCCAAATGTTCTGTAGCTAAAAACCATCATCAATGTTGTGTGCAAGTATGAATGTATCACTTTGAATCTCACCATGATGTATAATTATATGACATCAATAAAATTCTAAAAAAATAAAAACTATCATCAAAACCTATATTTGTAATAAAGTTGCATCAGTTAGTTCCACAATTACATAGGTAACATTGATCAAATTTATTACAACAACTCTTGTTACAATAATCAGAGAAAATATATAGATGTAGTATCACTTTTGTGCTGAGGCCAAATTATGATAAATGTGCATACCATGGAACCTAAAATCTAAAAGGGTATATAGATTTTATCTTTTAATCAACCTGACTTTAAGTTTACAAACTTAAAATTCTATTCAACTTCCAATGCTGGGAATTTAGATTAAGTGTTTGATTAAAAATTCTATTTTAATGAAATGTGAATATAATGAGTTTCTAATAACTGGCTCCATGGAGAAATTCAGAGAGTAAACCCACCCAGCCACTAGAAAATAGTGCCATATTAATTAATTTAATGCTATTTAAGTTCACCTATACATTTAAAAATATGTTTCGGTCATAATATATAATTCATACTCAATTATAATTAGTTATAATTGTAACTTATAATTTAATTTTAATATACATAAATTATGTTAGAATTGCAGAACATTTCCTGAAAATGCTTAAATATGAGTGTCAAAAGATCTGTTTTCAGGTACTGACAGTAAAATTACATAGACCTGGAAAACTTAATATGTCTATGAACAAAATCATACATTAACTAGTAGAATAATGCCCTGTTTTTTTATCAAATTGTTTTAATAAATTGTCAAAGCTATGTTTAACAACCTTAAGTTAGAGAACTTAGTACAAGCAACTGTAAATAGTCATGATACAATCACTGTCTGTAAATTCTTTAGTTATTTGTAGACTACATGAGAATTAATCATTCTTTACCAAAAATTTAGCTTATAAAATCGAATTTACTCCACAAATCTGGAGGTAATTTTTATTTCAAGAGTTAGCTACTCTTGTCAACTTACTACTGTAATGAATTCTTAAAATTTTGTGTTGCCTTGGCATGCATTTTAAATGTAAGTTTAACTTTCTTATCCTAGAAGCCAGGCTCAGTCATTCTTGACACAGTGTCCATCTCTACCTCCTCCCAATTTCTTAACATGGTCCACCCAGATATCTTCCTTATATAACCCCCTGCTAGTGGCCCACCTTCCAGTGGGACAGCGAGGTGCAGCCTACTTGACTCACCACACATACTTCCATTCCCCTTGTAGATAGTGTAGATATACCACAGTGGCCCCCTCTCAGTCACAGCCCACCTCCATGTAGCTGTGCTTGCTTTAAAGATAAAAATTAGAACTCCCCCTGAGAAACCTGCTTGGGTAATGAGTGCCCTAGACCCCAATTATGGCTTCGACCCTCAGATTTCTCCCTCTTTCCTCTTTCTTGTTCATCATCTGGTTGATGCTGTGTTTCCTGGATAGCAACCTGCTTCCCATTGACCTTGCAATACATGCGGCCCTCCTCTCTCTGTGATATGGAAGTAATAAAAACCTGTTTCTAGTGCTTTGTGTGTTTTGTTGTGCTTTCTTCTTTGTGTCTCTCTTGACTGACACACCCAAACCTAATCCTCTTCCTAGTCAGGAATCTTCTAGAGAGTGGCTACCTTGGTAGTGATAAACTGGACACATGCTAGAATAGAGCAATGAAGCGTTCTGCCAGAATAAACAAGTTTCCTGTGAGAGAGACACAAAGCAATTAAGCTGCTGACCAGGATAAAAAGTATTCTGTGCAAGGCATGCTGTAAACACCCATGACCATCTCCTCCAGACCACCATCAGGGCAGGGCTAGAATTTACAGCTGCTTTCCAGGAAGACACTTCAAGAAACTACAGATATTTGATTGCAATGAAAGAAAGTAATTTGCAATATATTTGAATGAAGTTATCTGTCCTTTTAGATAATTACTCACTATTTTCACTTATTTTGCTTTATTGAACAGAACATGATTTCTTCCATTTGTATTCTATGTGTGGTAATATTTACTTTTCATATATTTTAATATTATTCTTGCCTTCCACAAATTAGGTGAAAATTATAACATGTTAAACTAAATTTAATAAACCTCCAGAATGTGAGATCATATCTGCTCTCTCCTACTACCATGCTAAGTCTCTGTATCTAAGTTTCCTTTTCTGTAAAATAAAAATAGTAATAGCTTCTACATAACTTTCTTAGGAGACTTCAATTAATCAATATTTTAAAGTACTTAGAACAAAGTCCAACAAGTATTAAGTACTCTATATTTTTTGTTATCCTCATTGATGTTATTGTTAAATGTGTAAGATTGACTGAAGAAGTCCCATGACAATAAGGACCATAACAGACTTACTAAAGTTAGTATGAAGTCAGTGATGGTCAGCACCAATATGAAACAAAAAAATATACTTTGAATGAATCAGTTATACACGCACCAATTACATCACTCTACTGTCTTCATGAATGCTACCTGCAGAATCTGGCCCCAAGTTAAAGACGTGTGTGTGGTTTTCGGGCTTGATCATAGGAAATCACAAATGCTTTGTGTAGCAGAGCTCATAGGGCAAAGCTGCCTTCCGCACTCCACACTTTCTCACTGGTAGCTCTTCTCCTGCTCTACCCTCTTCACTGCCCTTTGCTCCTCTGAGGGTGGATAAAACAGCAAAAACCTTTTGCTTGTGGCTCCCTGGCAGTGAGATCACCTCCTTGTCTGTGCTGACCACTGAACCTCCAGCAATATGTGGAGGGTTGTGGAGGGAAGGAAGGAGTGGGGAGGAGTCAGGGGAGTGGAGCCAGGGATTTCTCCAGGTTAGCCTTAGCCTGTTGCTTATATTATAGAGTGACTAAGGAAGGGTTTAGCTGCTACTTTAACTTTTACCTTGTTGCTTTAACAACTTGCAAGAGAGGACTGAGCTTCCAGGAGCTGCAGCAGCCAATTAAAGCAATAAACTGGTATATAATATGTACTGTATTAGTCAAAAGTATAAATAAAAGAGCATGATAAAATAATTGCCAATTATGAGGCTGTCTTTTTTTGAGCCTAGTCAGGAAAGGCCTTTCTAAGGAGCTAATGCTACAAACTCACATTTTCTACACCAATGTATTTGTTCACTTTCTGTCTCTTCACTTTGAGTGTGGAAAGGGATTTTTGTTTTGTTCTCTGTGTATCACCAGTGTCCAGAAGGGTTTTAGGCATTATATGTGACTTCTGTAAATATTTACTCACTATTTGAATGAATGATGCATTCTATAGTGAACAATTACGTTTTTATTTCTGTCAGAATTATTGTGAAGATGGAAAATGTATGCAGCTCAATTTGGTAGAATTGTTTGCTGTGTGTTTGTTGCATTATGTAAGATCCGTGTGCAAAATATATTCATCATGATACATCAATAAGTTTTATAAATAGAACCCAGCAAATGAAATGGACCAAACTAGTAGCAGACCAATTTAGTCAGTTTGCTCTCCATATTCTCAAAAATAGTTGATATATCTTCTCATATTTAATGGATATTTGTTTGCATGATGCTTTTTTAAAATTCCAAGCTAATTATAATGGCCTATCCCTTCTCATATATTATCAGGATTCTCTTGAAGTAGTCTCTAGCTTTTAATGACAGGATAGATAAATTTGTGAAATGTTTGACTTTTCTATATGTGAAGGTTGGCAGTTGTGGATATTTTAAATAAGAAGACATACCAATAAATATGGATTACTTTCATTTTTAAAAACTTCAGGGTGGTAGAGGCATACATGCACACATCTATCACCCTGAACCTCTTCAAGATGTGTGATTAAAATGCACCAATAAATTAAAAAAGCCCTTCAATAGTGATACTATTTATCATGAGAACAATAGACAAAAATAACCATTCTTACCACCAAAAAACAAATTCAAGGGATTGTTTTCCTCTATGTGTACGTTTACGTTAGAGAATGTGAGCTGTTGGGAGTTTAGAAGGCTTGGAACAGAGAAGAAACAAAACAATTATTTCAATGTTACCAACTTTAAGACCTTTGCAAAATTCTTATGTTGATAACTATCCCATATTGCCATGGAGGATGCTGGACTCAAGGATACAACAGAACTGTTGATAATCTTTGCTTTTTGTCAACTACTTTTGAACTCTAGGAGACCACAAGTCTTGGAGGAAAGGATCTTTTATATGTTAAAAAAAGATAATAAAAGCATAGGAACCATATTCTTCATTTTTACAAATTCAATATTCTTTGTTCACCTACTTTTCTTATCCATTTAATCTCCATCTTCTGTTACATCACCAGCAGGGAGCTTTCATAGGTTATTTGGTTAAATCTTAAATTTTCTTCAACATGCTGTTTAATGGAATTAATTTCAGCTTCAGTTAGCAAGTTCCCTTTCCTGATGGCTTGTCTCCAAACTATTATATTATGTTCATTTATTTAATCTACTTGTCAACTCAGAATATTTGTTGATAAATTGCTGGAATATTTTCTTTCTCTATGAGATTGTAATACTTTTTGATTGAATAGCTCCTCTAAAATAGCTCATACTCTAACCTTAGGTTTAAAAATTCCAATTACAGTACCAGAATGTTTTAGTTATAAATTTCTAATATTTGGGCTACTTGAAACTCCCCAAACAATTAACAACTTGCATTAAAATGTCCTCAGTCCTTCAATTTTTTGCAATATTTTATATTTTATTTAAACTCCTAGTAATTGGATAAGCAGTGACTTTTGACCTTAATTTGAATTGACTCTTTTGAGAGCTACACCAACATGATACCTTTTGTTATTTGATTTATTGTTCATATCTTTATTTTTGTTACCCTTTAGTTCACTGAACATATCAAAATAGTGAGTTTAAAGTTCTTATCTGTGATTTGAAACATTTGGGTCATCTTTACATTAACATCAATTGATGACTTAGTTTACTACAGATTGGTTTACATTTCCCTGGATCTTTTTATGCTGATAACTTTTGGATTATATCCTAAACATTTTAAATATTACTTGTGAAGTATTTGGATTCTGTGATAATATTCTGAAGATTACTTATTTGCTTAATCAGGTGGTTAACTTGGTCACTCTCAAACTGTAGAAACACAGCTACACTTTGAAGTGGCTCAGACCTCCATTCTGTTTCTTAAGTCTCCTCTATTAGCTGCTTTCCATTTGTACTGTTCTTTTATGTTTCAGGCACTAGCCAGAGACTGGGAACTTTCCACACCAATTTGAGGTTTCTATTCTCTGGCTTCTTTGGTTCTTCCCTCTCTGGAGGCTCTAACTCCCTGGCCTTGTTCTCCTCTTTCTCCAGTCAGGATGGTGGGCTTTCTATGAGAATGGCAGCTGCCCCTGACCAGCTGACTCAAAATCATAGCATTGGCCATATGATATTTAATGCAGAAAATATATGTATAATAAAATAATTCCATAGATTAAACTACAAGATTTTTATAGAAAGTGTGAATTTAATTGGATTTTGGTTATATTTTTACTCATATTCTACAAACAGTGTCATTACCAAAATAAAATTTTGAAGCTTTATATGGTTCTGGCATAATAAAACTACTTAATTGGATGTCGTCTTTATTTCTAGTAAAGCTATTTACTATAAAACTCTCACTGTTTTCTATAATCAATATAGTTATAATGAAAGTCGAAGTAACTTCTTTTATTAAAAAAATTTCTCATTGTCATTGGCTTCTGTTGTTGGTGTTTTAAACTTCTATAGTTTCTGCTTGTTTATAGTTATTTTTCATTCTTCTAGGGATATGTAAACATCTCCATGCTTTTGTTTAAACATCTCTTCCTTTTTGCTAACTAAATGGCTTGTATATGTATAGTTCTTTTCAAATCATATTTATGATATATGAAGTATCTTGCTCCAAATGTTTCTTTTATCGATGTTGGAAAACTTTTAATGATTCATATCTTCATGTATTTCCTTATTTTAAAATATATTTTTATTGGTGCATTGTAACCATACATCATATTGAGATTTAATGTGATAGAAACATACATGCCCACAGCACCCAGTGCATTTCCCTGTGGACCCCACCCTGCCTCCTCCTTCTTCATGTTCATAATATTGAAATTGGTATTGACAGCTTCAGTGTACAGAGGATTGCTTGAACTGTTTTCTTCTTTAAGTCTCCTTTTCCCTTCCCCATTGCCCTCTCCAAATCCCTTTCCAGTATTCTACTGGTTTCCCTCCTCATTTATCTGAAGACTCTTTTGTTTCCCAGTTTCTTTCTAGCTTTCACATCTACGAAGAAGCACATGATCCTCCACTTTATGAGACTGGCTGATCTCACTAAGCATAATACTCTCTAGTTCCACCAATTTTCCTGCCAATGACATGTTTATTTTCTTTATGGCTGAGTAAAATTCCATTGTGTGTATATGCCACAGTTTCATAACCCATTCATCTACTGATGGGCACCTAAGTTGGTTCCATAGTTTGGCTATTATGAATTGTTTCTATAAACATGGAATGCATATGTTACTATAATATTCATTCTTCAGTGCTTTTGGAAAGATACCCAGGAGCAGTATATCTTGGTCATAAGGCAATTCAATTCCCAGTCTTCTGAATAACCTCCAAACTATCTCCATAGTAGCTATACTAATTTGCAATCCCACCAACAGTATATATGGGCTCCTATTTTCCCATGTCCTCATCAGCATTTATTATTTCTTGTATTCTTGATGATAGCCATTCTAAAACTGGAGTTAAATGGAACCTCTTATGGTTCTGATTCTAGTTATATTGGATTTAGCTATTATAAATCTTACCCTTAAGCAGATATAAAATATATACACTGAAAAACTTTTAAAATTGTGTTTGAAGTCATGAAATTGTGACCAAGAGCACAGTTCAATCTTTGAAAAAATAAAATATGCTAGGTCTAGCATTTGTCATTTCTTTAGTGTATCTCCTAGTTCATGCTGAATGAAACAGCAAAATATCTAAGAGAATGTGCCAGTCTAATGTTGTCTTAGTCTGGAAATTGAGAGTTAAATTTGTAGAGGAAATCACAGTGTGGGAAGGGAGGCTGTCCTAAAATATGTGTATAAACTCTTCTCAAAATTTGAGTTGGCAGCAGACTCCATTGATTCTGCCAGAAATAAACAACTGGGAAGAAAAGAAACTGAACAGAACAGTTTCATGTGCTGTGTACTGAACAAGTGTTTGAAGTTTTATTCATGCAATGCTAGAAGTTTTGCACTATAAAAACCATAAAGTCAAGCTTAAACAAGTTCAAGGGATAAGTACATTAGCATATTTTATAGGACAGGTTAATATAGTTTACAGCCTTTGCAATATATTATCCATAATTTCAAGTGATAAACTAAAACAACTATATATATATAAAAAGAATCAGGAAAATATGAACCCTGTAAAAAAGATGTGTCAATAATGAAGTACTGAAAGATAACTGAAATAGTGAAATTAAGAGACACCAATTTTAACAAAAGTACTACAAATATACTTAAGAAATTACAGAAAAGCATGATAATGATTGAATTATATGAAGAATTTTAGCAAGGAAATGAAATATAAAATAACAACTAAATATAAAACAGAATTATAATGTAAGTAGTGAAAAACAAAATAATATATGTACTACCATAAAAAATAATAATCGTACTTGATGTAAGATAAATAGAATCATAAAAAAATTTCAAGGTGGAAAAGACTGATGCTGGGAGTGGTGGCGCACACTTGTAATCCTAGTACCTGGGAGGCGGCGACGGAGGATCCAGGTTCACTGCCAGTCTCAGCTACTTAGTGAGGCCCTCCGCAACTTCGTGAGACCCGGTTTCAAAATAAAGTATAAAAAATAGGACGGGGGTGTAGCTCAGAGGTAGAATGCTCTTGGGTTCAATCCCTAGTACCGCAAAAAAAAAAAAGACTGAAAAAGAGAAATGGAAATGAACAGTCTCAAAAGTTGTCAGGCAATATTAACTGGTATGATATATGTAATTAAAACTCCAGAAACAAATGGAGGAAAAATGGAAAAAATATAAATATATGAAGGAATTAGGAATAAAAATTTTTCAAATTTGATAAAAAATCTTAGGGAATTATACATAGAATAATAAAAATACTAGTAAATTCATATATAGGTCTATAACATTCAACCTGCTAAAACTGAAAGACACAGAAGAAAGCTAGACATCTAACAAAAAAGAAACATTATATAAATATTACACACAGCACAAAAATGGCACAAATTAGAACTGGAATATACAATAAACAATAAGGCTTCTTCAACTTCAGGCATGATTTATTCCTCTCTAACCCCTCATTCATTTGTCCCTGTTTTGATGATCTTCAAAAATCTATAAATAAATTCCAGATCATGGATTGTTAGATGGTTATTTCTAAGCTCTAAAACAACCGTAAAAATAGATCTTTATGAGCATTTATCTCTTCAGTCACATGCTCATCAATTAACACTTTTTCAATGAGGCTTAACATACATATCATTACAGGCTTATAATCCCTTATTTATTTTATTGACTTTTATCACCTCTTCCACTCTGGACCAAAATGTGATGCATCAGCATCAGAATGGTAGAGATAATGATCTCAGTTGATTACTGACATGTATACTGTACCTAGAATAGGGCTTGGCACCTCATGACTGCATACAAAGTGTGTGTTGAGTTAATGTATGTTGAATATCTCATTTCCAAAATCAATACTGCACGGGTGTTTTGGCACATACCTATAATCCTTGTACTTGGGAGGCGGAGACAGAAGGATTGTAGATTCAAGACCAGCCTCAGCAACTTAGGGAAGCTTAGCAAAACCTTGTTTCAAAATAAAAAATAATATAGGGCTGGGGTTGGGGTGTAGCTTAGATGTAAAATATCCCTGGGTTTAATACCCAATACTGGAAAAAAGAATAAATAAATAATCAAATAATCAATACTGTTCCTCTATGCATATAATTAACTGAAAATTTTAAAAGAAATTAAGACACTGTTCACAATTACAAAACTAAAGTTAGAACAAAAATAAATGACACAAAATGCACTAGAGTTTTGCAGGAAAAATAAATATTTAAGTAAGAGAAAAACAGAGTAATGAAGATAAATATTTTTAGGAGTCATACATATATAGTATATATATTGTAGGTATATCAATTATTTCCTTTATCCTAGAAATATATTGTCCAAATCAAAATCTCAGTTGTAGTCTTAGAGTGCTAGGCAAGAGTTATAATTAATATGAAAAATGAAATAGTTAAGTCAACTTTGAAAAATAGGAAGGTATGATATACTTTCCTATTAAATATTAACAAGTATTTTACTGAAATGGTACAAGACATATACTACTTCATGATGACTAAATTGTTGCAGCCATACAGGAAAACAATCTGGAACATTTCACAAATGTATTTGTGCACATGATGTTTGATACCCTCATTCATTTTAGTCTATATATCATCCAAGGATAATAAACAAATAAGAAGTATTGATTTTATCATTTTTATGGTATGGGTAGTTAAAGACAAATTAGAATAGTAGTAAGGGAGGCTTGAATAATTAGTGAATATGGTAAGATACATAATTGAATATTAATTCAGCAGTAGGTAGATTTCTCAAAAAGAATGCAAATGTTGAGTAAAGAAATTAGGAAATGATATTGAACTTGAGAGAAATTTAAAACTTTTCCATACAAAACCAATGTTACACATTTTTAAAAACATGCATGTAAATATATAGACATACAAAAGCAACATGCTTTGTGTGTGTGCACACATGTGTGTAAAGCACTATATACAAAGTCACCTTATTAATTATTTTTAGACCCTGATATGGTGGATGCTAGAACCAAAATTTATGATTTCCATCTTACAGAATTTCAAACACCAACTACAAAATCAAAAGAAATGCAGAGAGTGATAGAAGCTAGAGATTGTGTACATATTACTTCATAAAAAGCCCTCAGGCATTTTCAAGATCAAAGACACATGGTTAGGTGTGTTCAAACTTGCAATTCTAGGGGTTATTGAGTTTCTTCCTTTCACACTTTCATTAAAATATAAGATTCGCCACCTTACAGTAGTGAGGGCTCTTGCAACCAAACATGTGGTGACAGAATGGTGCTAGGTTAGCACACAATTGGTAAGTATATCTTATAAGTTGGTATAATTGCTGTGTTTTGAAAAATCAAGCAGTTGTAAATCAAGCACACTGATTTAATTTCTCCATTTCTTGGATATTTACTTTGGAAGAATTACATAACATTTACTAACTTTAGATTCTTATTTTTACTAACAGAAATACATATAATGAGCATACGATATTTGGTAGGGCTTATCACTTAATTATCATCAATTTTGGATAGGTAATTTTGGTCTTCATCTCAATGATTATGCCTAATTTTAAAATTAAATGCACTATTCTAATTTGGAGTTAAATGTTTCCTTTACTCTTTCTTAGATTACTCTGTTTATATTCTAATAAATTATAATAATTCTTCTTAGGTAATCCTTAGTGTCATGCCTATAGGAACTTGATCACAAATAACAGCACACTTATTTAAAAATAATTGGAATCTTTCAAGATTCATTAAAGGAAATTTCAAGTATTTATAAGTAGTGATCCTACTTTTTTATAAATGAGTTCACTTACAAAACCTAAGTGGAATTTAGGTTTGCTTAAGAAACTATTTTATAATGAACATATTCTACCTCTTTAGTAGACTATTTTCCCAAATCAGTAATATGAAAGATAAGAAACTTATCAGAACAAGGTATGCAAAGCACTCTGAGGAGAGGTCAGGATAAAATGTCTAAATTCATTACTGTAGTGATGTAAATTAAAATTAGAAATATATTTTCATTTTGGAGATGTAGAAAGATGTAAATAAGACCACTTTAAAAAACTTGAAAAGCTAGGCATACAGAAAGTAAATCACCTTTTTTGAATCTATAATATAACTGAGATCCAAGGGCAAATAACTAATTTCAAACCTTGAGAGAGACAGAAATGACCTTATAGATTGCCTCTCTGGCATCCACGCTTCCAAAAAGTATATCATGATGGTAGAAAGATTAAGCAATAACATTGTAAATCAATACAATCACATCACATAAACACATACTTGGCCTATAATAATGTATTGTAATATTATTGCTTAATCTTTCTAACACCTTGACCTCACAGAAGCAAGGCAGCCATGTTGGAGGTGGGGCTTAGTTGCTGAGGAGAAGTACCTGGGGGTGTGGTCTTAGGGATTATATATGGTCCTGCCTCCCCTTGCTCTCCCTCTTGCTTCTGGCCTCTATATGTCTCTGTCTCTCTCTCTCTCCTCTCTCTCTGTCTCTCTCTCTCTCCCTTCTACTGCCATGCCACAGACTTCACCTGGCCTAGTATGGACTGACCCCTGAAATCTCCAGAACTGGGAGCAAATAAATCTTCTTTCCTCTAAGTTGTGGTCATCAGGTGTTTTGGATTACAGCAGTGAGAATGCTGACTAAAACATGTGACGTAGTAAAGCTCCTGAGAATGCTGACCTAGGGGGCATAGCACCATTTTGCAGGATTATTCTCTGAAAATGTCACCAGCTGAACACAGAGAATATTGGTGATTTTTTTTATCACACTGCTACAGTGGTGCTGGCTGAGGAAGAGAAATAATGGCAATGATGAAACTACACTTAGACCCAGATGCCCTCTTTTTCCTATGGAACAAAAGTATTAATATTCAGAGTCAAGGTAAAAAAATCTGTAGCCTAAGGATGCTGGTTGAAACCTTTGTGTCCTGCAGTGGAGAACAGCAACCACTGCTGATAGTATACCCAGGCCCATTTCCCCATCTCCAATAAGTAATAAGACCACTATTCTTCAGGGAAGTAGGACCTCATCACTTTGCTTTGAAAACTCGGATTTAGTGCTTACTTAAAAATAATGATTAATCATAACATCACTAGATCCCCCCTTACATCCAAATTATCAAACTAACACCTTCCAAATAGAATTTTTTATTTATTTTTGTAATGCAACTGGGAGAATTGCAAGAAATAGACTTTCTTGTAAGACTTCAACCTGAGAGGATGAGGAGTACCACTGACCTGTTCCATAGTGAAACTGATGAAAAATATTTACAAAAAATTAAATCACTGAGAAATTTCAAAGGGTCAACAAACAACGAAGACATGTTTATCAGGAAAAGCTACAAAAACATAGGAAGGCAATTGTCTAGTAGAATCAAAATCACTCCCTCCCTCTCCTCTCAGCTCAGCGCTTAGTCCAGTGGATAGCCCTTCACTGTAGTCAGATGCAGCTAATAAAGCGTTCTCTCATTCTCCAGCTCCCTGACAGAAGGCTTCCTTTTAAGGAAGACAAGTTTTCAGCATTTCTCATCTTGCCCCCAGCTGTCCATGGATGAAGCTAAGTGCTCTGAAAATGAGGTCGGGGTGTCTGGACTCCTCTCTTCTGCCCAGTCCCACCTGTGGAACGGGCACTACCTTCTATGTGGAAAGATGAGAACACTGGGACCTACTAGTCCTTCCTTGATGTGTGAGGTTGGTCATTCAGTACCAGAAGAGGCAAATGAAAAGCAGGTCAATTTGCTGCCAACCCTCTCTATCAAGCTCACAGTTCCTAGGGGAAGCAGCCACTTGGAGAGGCAATTTTCAGAAAATGTATGGATCTTTGGGAAATAGAATCCAATCTGTAGGTTGTTGACTCATTGATTGGTAGGAGAGGACAGGAGAGAGAGGGAGGTGGCAGAAGCCCTAAGAGGGCCAGAATAAATATCCAAAGCAGACATTAGAAACCATGCACTTCAATGAGTCATGATTTGAATGGATTAGTTTATAGATGAACTAATACTCCAGATCATTCAATTAGTGGAATTTAATGGCCCATTGTGGTTAAGTGAAAGACTGGAAGAGACTCCACTAATATAATTGTAGGAAGACTCCAGGTTATTCCTCCCTGAGAAGAAACATTAGAGATTTAATAATACCTAGGGGAAGTAAAATTTACCAATCACTCCCTTTCAGCAGAAGAGGGATGGGCTCAGTACCTACCAAAGCATTAAGAATAAATAATGCTACATCTGACTCTCCCTTAATTTAATCAAATTCACACCCAAAATCAGCCATCACATGATTCAGTTTGAACATAAAAAGCACAAACCTGATCATGGAGAAGAGGATCCAAGATGGCAACCAAGGGAGATATCATGCTACGATCTCTCTGAGACTTGGATTTCAATCACCATGAAAGTAACCTCTCCACAGGAGAAGAAAAGCAACAAAAACTTGAAGTAAACAACAAAAAGTTTGAAACATGATGGAATCAAAGCCAGAAGACAAAACAGAGGAAAGTAAGAAGCTCCAAGGGCCTTACCTAAGGAACGGTGGCAGTGCCATCTTGGCCGGACCATGCCAGCTGCTACCGGCATTGCGGCTTCCACACACTGCCAGCAGAGAAGCCAGAGATCTGTTGTGAGTTCAACTGCAGATCAGCAGAGACAAAAGCAAGCAGCGGCTCGCTCCACACTCAAGAGATTAAATAGCGGCAGCGACAGCGGCTGCAGTGGTTCCATCTTGGCAGGACCTTACCGGCGACTACAAGCATTGTGGCTCCTACACAAGACCAACGGAGATGTCAGCGACCTGCTGTGAATCTAGCAGATGCAGAAGAGCAGCAGGGAAGGCGAGCAGCGACTTGCTCCATGTGTGACACAAACCAGAACTGCTCCGTCAGCAGAAGCGTCAGTGGTACCATCGTGGTCAGACCGCACCGATGGCTACCAGCATTGCGGCTTCTGCAGGTCACCAACAAGGAAGCCAGGAAGCTTTTCTAAAACCAGCACTGCAGAGCATCAGCGACAAAAGTGAGCAGCAGTTTAGTCCACACTCGGCAGAGTCCCCAGAGCCCAGAGGCCTGACCAAAGCCTGCAGCAGCGACTGAGCCCCCCCCACCAGAGATTAAGAGCAGCACTCAAGGATACTGTAAGTCAACGATCCGCCCCAGGGGGAGACCACCCAGTGCGGCCACAGGGACTCACAAGGTCTGAGACAGTGCGGATTGCCCTAGCGGGGGCAGGAGTGGGATCTGCTGTGGGACGCAGTAGACATGTGGATAAGCAGACAGTCCCTGGCGACATTTGGGTGGGACAGACTTGCAGCCTGCGGGTGGCAGCGCCCTTATAGCATCCCCGGGGATTGCCACAGGACATATAGCTGTGGTACCTGGGGAAAGTTGGACCAAACCAGGCCTCTCTGTGGAAAACATGAAGTTCCATGTTTGCACAGACTCAGGGCAAAGTGACACCCGCTGCTTCTGTAGGCAAAGAGAGACACAAGCCCAGGTTCCCCTACTGGTGACACCTGCCATAGGTGTAAACAGAGAAAGACATAGGGACAGCCCAAGTGGACACCATGGAGACTCATGCTTGCAGTGAGAGATGCAACAGCAGCACTGGTCGCTTGCACAGGTACTGAGAGGCACCAGGCAAGGGTTCAAATCACTGAAGGAGACTAAGAATTAGGCCTGCAAATGGACATTATACCAAGCAAGTGAGAATAACCATTCAGGAAAGAATATTCACCTTTAAGGCTCACCTAGTAGCAACTATCTACCTCCAGGATAAGAAACTATAAAGGGAGAGGGATTAGACATAGGATACCTACAGAGTGAGAGAGAGAGAGAGAACTACCAAAAGCAACAAAGGTATAAACATAAGAAACCTGAAATCATGAAAAGGAAGAATAGCAAAGAAACAATGAGCCCCCACAATCCCACAACAACAGAACCCACCAACTCAGAAGTGCAAAGATTGCCAGAAGGACTACTCAGAACTCCAATAGAGGAAATGATACAGGATTTCCAAAAAGAATTCAGAGAGAGCCTCAAATAAATGAATGATCAAATAAGCAAAGAATCAGACACCCTGAACATGAATCAAAAAGAAGCTCTGAAGGAAGTGAAGGATGCAATAATTGAAATGAAGGCATCAATTCAGACCATCAACAATAGACTAGACCACATGGAAAACAGAATTTCACTCTTAGAAGATGACCTCTCCAAAAATGAACACATAGTATGTAAATTAGAAAAAAAAATTCGACAGCATGAATTGGACATTGAAGAGATCTCAGCCAGTCTTAAAAGAGCAAACATAAGAATAATAGGCATAGAAGAGAGATTAGAAGCTGAAACTATAGGAATCAATAATCTATTCAGAGAATTAATATTAGAAAATTATCCAAACATAGAAAGAGAGGTCGATACACAGGTACAGGAAACATATAGAACCCCCAATAGACAGGATCAGAGAAGAGGTTCACCACACCACATAATAACCCAACTGACTAATATAGAGGCCAAGGAGAGAATCTTAAAGGCAGTGAGAGCAAAAGAGCAAGTAACATTCAGAGGCAAACCAGTAAGAATCACTCCCGACCTTCCAAACCAAGTCATGAAAGCCAGGAAGGCCTGGAGTGACATATTCCAAACCCTGAAAGAAAACAACTTCTAGCCAAGATTTGTCTATCCAGCAAAGATATCTATCAAATTTGATGGAGAAATAAAAAAAAACATCCATGAAAAACAGAAGCTGAAAGACTTTATGTCTTCCAAACCAGCACTAGAGAAAATGCTCAAAGAAATTAATTACAAAGAAGAAATAAGGAAATGCCAGAACCAGAGAAACAGTGATTTCCATCGAACAAACAACTAGGCAAAGAACAAAAACTACCTCAAACAGAAATTAAAACTCAAAATGTTAGGAATTAAAACCCATCTCTCAATAATCACGTTGAATATAAATGGCCTCAACTCCCCAATCAAAAGACATAAGGTGGCAAAATGGATTAAAAATCACAATCCATCTATATGCTCCCTGCAAGAAACATACCTTACAAGTAAAGATACACACAAACTAAAGGTGAAGGGATGGAGCAAGGTAATCCATGCTAATGGACCTTGAAAACAAGCAGTAGTAGCAATTATGATATCAGACAAATTAGACTTTAAACCTAAACTTATCAGAAGAGACACAAAAGGACATTTCTTACTGGTAAAAGGAATGATCCAGCAAGAGGATATAAAAATAGCCAACATTTATGCCCCATACATAGGTGCAACCACTTTCATAAAAGAAACTCTTCGTGACATGAAATCACACATAGATCCTAAAACAATAATATTGGGAGACTTCAACACACCTCTCACACCACTAGATTGATCTTCAAGACAAAAGGTCAGTAAAGATGCCTCAGACCTAAGGAACACCATAAACCAAATGGACCTAGTAGA
>PVJS01018705.1:0-34574 GCA_004027185.1 Glis glis | reverse complement strand
TACCGAAAAAAAAAAAAAAAAAAAAAGAATACTCGTCTGTTACAGCGAGTCTTGGGATGAAGCTCTATCGTTTCATTTCACTTCTAGGATCCCTCTCCCCAGCCTCACTCCCCACCCTCCTGGTTCTCTGCAGCCACCCCAATTCTTTCCTGACCCTTCCCAGTCCAGGCTTTGCCTCCCTGACGAAGCTCACCTGGGTCTGTAGTGACCGTGGCCACAGAGACAGGTGCCGGCTCGGGCGGTCACAGTGGGCTCCTGGCTCACACTGGGGCACTGCTCTGTTTCCAGGGCTCACCTCACTCAAGCCCAGAGTTTTACTGGTACCTCAGTATCACAGGGAACCCCCCCATAACCAGACTTGTTTTCCCACAGCTGCCGAGCCCCTCAGCCCCTCCCGAGGAGACCCAGTGTGGAGTAGAGGCTGTGACACAAATGTGGCTGTCCACAGTCGGTTAGATGTCATGGAAGAGGTAAGAAGGGTGATATGTGGGGGGAGGGACACGAAGCATTAAGAACCACCTGGCAGGTGGGTGGCTCTATGGGGTGTGGACACATCCTTGCTTTGGAATGTCAGGAAGTCCAGGCCCATCCTGTCCCCAGACCCCTGTGTGAACCCCCCCAGGCCCTGACTGGGCTGTCAGCTGACCAGTTCCTGCCTCCCCTGGGGCCCTCACACCTAACCTCAGAGCTCCCTGTAACTAGGGACAGATTCGGTCATCGCGTTTTGTGATACGGCCATGGTTTATAACATGGGGTTCATTAACTTGTGTGAGGGAAAAATTACATCTTTATTGTCAAAAACCGTTAGTGGAAATTTAGCATTCCTATTCATAGTAGATGGGTACTGTGACTTTGTCCTCAATAGAATCACGTTTTTTTTTTTGTTTGTTTGTTTTTGTGGCACCGGGGATTGAACCCAGGGGCATTCTACCTCCGAGCTACACCCCTAGCCCTATATTTTTTTTATTATTTATTTTGAAACCGGGTCTCACTAAGTTGCAGAGGACCTCACTAAGTAGCTGAGGCTGGCCGCGAACCCGGATCCTCCGGTCTCAGCCTCCCAAGTACTGGGATTACAAGCGTGCGCCACCACACCCGGCTCAGAATCACATTTAATTTCATCCAGTTATAGTTATGAATATCTCAGCATGCCATTTTTTTATTTTTTGGTACCGGGGATTGAACCCGGGAGCATTTACCTATAAGCTATATCCCAAGACTTTCTTACTTTTCATTTTGAAACAGGGTCTCGCTAAGTTGCTGACGGTCTTTCTGAATTGCTACGGCTGGCCTCTAACCTTTGGTCTTTTCCTCCCAAATACTGGGATTACAGGTGTGCACCACTGCGCCTGGTCAACATGTCATTTTTATTCCTCTTTATGTCAGAATGACAGTAGTTGTTGGGCCAGATGTTAGAGCATGTCATTTAGTCAGTTAACAGATACATATGTTATTATACAAAAATTAACGTTTGAATAATATTTTAGTGCAGTTGATTTCCCTGTTAATCCTACAAGTCTTATGTTTTGCGTTTAAAGCATTATTCTGAGAAGAGGTCTGCAGGTATCACTGGACTGGACTGCCAGCAGGGTCCCTGACACAGTTGAGAACCCCAAAGAAAGAAAATTTCAGAATCCCCAACCTGTTATTTGGTAGAAATGCCACCAGGGGGCGGGGCAACAAAAGGAACGTGAGCTCAGGCTGCCAAGTCCCAAAGCAAAAAAGGTGCTCCAGCGCCCCCAGGCGGCGCCGGGACTGACTGCTGAGTGCGACAGGCGGGCATGGAGGGCAAGCCCCCAGGATGTCGCCCCCTGGGGAAACGGAGGCAGGCGGGCCAGAGCTGAACAAGGAGGACCGGATCCTGGCACCCAGTTCTCTCCGCACTGCACCGTGCTGGTCCTTAGGTCCTTAGGTGGGCCCCCCTCTTGGGCCTGACCTCCCTCCCACCCCGCTCTGCTCTAGACGGTGGAGAAGGCGGTGGAGCACCTGGAGGCAGAGGTGAAGGGCCTGCTGGGCCTGCTGGAGGAGCTGGCCGCGAACCTGCCCGAGGAGCCCTTCAGCCCAGTCCCTGACCTCCTCGGAGACGGTGAGCCCAGCTGCTCTACCGGGTGGGCGGCAGACAGGTCACCGGGCCTCTGTCACCTGGGGCCGGGCAGGCGGGATGGGGGAGGCTGCTCCCGCGCACCAGGAGCCTGGACCAGCAGGGGGACACTCTGCCGGATCAGCATCCCCTGGCACCACTGAAGCCCAGCTGGTCACTGGGGAGGCAGACTCTCAGAACACCCCTGACACCCAGCTGCTCCCCCCTCCTTCCCTGGCCATGTTCACGCCTCCGAGCTCCTCCCCCAACTCCCCTCAGGGAAGACTGGCATCCCACCAAGGGGCCGGGGTGGGATTATCACCTGCTCCCTCCTTGAGCCCTGTGTTGTCAGGGGACTGGGGAGGAGGGACACGCAGTGGGCACCACGGGGATGAGGGGACCCTTCAGCACCCCCTGACGCTGACCCCTTCCTTTCAGATCACTTCTGAGCAGCAGAGGTGAAGGAGCTCAGCCCTGGCACCGACACCGTGGACAGGACGACCCCCTCTGAAAAGTTGCCCTCCTTCTCCACCTTAGTGGGAAATAAAAGCTACTCCTTTGGTCCATTCTGTGTCTGCCGACAGAATGACCCCTGTAGCCACAGCCCCTTCTCCCCCATTCCCCACAGCCCCTTCTTGGCTCAGATCTGAAGGACCCAGTGTGTCTACGCTTCAGCCTTCCATATGTATAGGGACGGCCGGGGCAGGGATCAGTTGGCACCGGCAAGGCACCTAAGGCCCAGAAGGGCCCTGTAAGTAGTCTTGCTACTCAAACTGTCACCCTAGGAAGGGCCAAGAGCATCACCCCAGAGCAAGCCTGTAATCCCACCAGCCTGGGAAACTTAGTGAGACACCGTCTCAAAGCTTAAATTTAAAAAAGGGCTGCTGGGGTGTAGCTCAGTGTGGTAGTGTTTGCCTAGCATGTGTGAAACCCTGGGTTCTTCCATCCCCAGGTCAGGAAGGAGGGAGGGAGGGAGGGAGGGAGGGAGGATCAATCCATCTTGGACTCCACCCAGAAGACTTCCTGAATGAGAATCTGCATCTTAATGATATTCCCAGGGGATGTATGCTCATTAAAGACACCCCACCATACCCCATGCTGGGGATGGAACACCACCCTCCCCTACCACTGAGCTATATAACCCCAGCCCCTTTAAAACATTTTTTTTTGTCCTATTGAAGTAAAGTTCACATAACATAAAAATTCCCCATCTAAGTCATTTTAAACTACAAATCCAGCGGCTTCCAGTATATTCACATGTTGGACAATCATCACCCTAGAAAGCAAGCCTGGATGTCTTAGGTAGTCACTTCCCATTTCCTCTCCCAGCAGCCCCTGGAAACCACTTACCTTTCTGTCCCCATGGATTTACTTATTCTGGATATTTTATATAAATGGAATAATATGTGGTCTTTTGTATTTGGCTTCTTTCACCAAGCATGTTTTTATGGTTCATCCATGTTGTAGCATGTATCAGTATTTTATTCCTTTTTAGGGCTGAATGATGTTCCATTGTATGGACATACCACATTTTGTTCATCCAACCATCAATTTATAGACATTTGGGTTATTTGCACTTATGGGCAATTATGAATGATTATGAACATTCATTAATTTATAAGCTTTTGTGTGGATGTATGTTCTCATTTCTTGGGAGTATATACCTAGAAATGAAATTGGTGAATCAAATGGTGACTGTTTTAACTTTCTGAGGAACCACCAAACAGTTTTGCACAGCAGCTGTGTTAGTGTGCATCCCAACCAGCAATGTTAGCTATAGACTTTCCACAGATGCCTTCTATCAGATTGAGAAATGTCTCCTCCAATTCTCAGTTTCCTGGGCATTAAAAATATTTCATAGCAAAAAGCTGTTCAGTTTTTCAAATGTTTTTTCTGAACCAATTGAGAGGATTGTGTGGGTTTTTTTCCCTTTCATTTTATTAACAGGTGTTACATTGGTTGATTTTTGTATATTGAAAGACCCCGCGTTCCTGGGATAAATCCCACTTGGTCATGGTGTATAGTCCTTTCAATATGCTGCTGGATTTGGTTTGTTAGCTTTTGGTTGAAAATTTTTGTACGTATAAGGGATATTGGTCTGTAGTTTTCTTCTGATATCAGGGTCATATCGGTCTCATAGAATGAATTAGGAAGCATTCCTCTTCTAAATTTTGGAGTTTGAGAAAGAATTGGCATTTATTTTTATTTAACATTTGATAGAATTCACCAGTGAAGCCATCTGGCACTGGGATTTTCTTTGCCCGAAGTCCTTTGGTCACTGACTTTGTCTTTGTTTGTTACAGATCTATCTAGATCATCTATTTCTTCTTGAATCAGTTTTAGTAATTTGTGTATTTCTAGGAATTTATCCATTTCCTCTAGATTGTCCAATTTTTTGGCATATAATTGTTCTCGGTATTTTTTTGTTAACAATGTCCCCACTCTCATTCCTGACTCAGTAATTGAGTCTGTATCTGGCAGTCCAGCTGAATATTTGTCAATTTTGTTGTCAAGTGTGGCCACTGAAGTCTCTATAGTTAGCTTAGTAGTCAGAGATTCAACAGCTTTCCCTAAACATCTGAAACAACCAAAAGTCCTCCTAGTCTTTGCAGATGTATTCTGTGTGTTGAGATACACCTTTCAACCAGGCAGTTTATAACTCTGCCTTAGCCTTCATTTCCTACTTGTGCAGGGTCTAAAGGTCAGTCACAGGTGAGTGCTTAGGACCTTCTCAAGTGTTTTCTAAGCATGCACCCAGACCTGGGCATGTGTGTGGCTTTCTAGATTCCCAGGAACATGTGGGAGCTCTTCAAAGCCCTTATTCCCTAGAGCACCTCATTACCTTTCCTCCCCAAGTGTTTCAATTTTTCTCCTGTTTGCCTGCTATCTCTTTCCCTAGGCATCGGTGGCTAATACACTGGCCTGAAATCCCCCCCCCCACCTCCCAGTTGCCACCTTCACCCTGGGAGAGCTCTAAATTAGGCCAAAGATAAGTTATTTGAGCTAGTCTAGGTCACAACCTGACGGATGAATAACAATATAATTCTTGAGGATAACGTCTATTATGTTCCCTCCAGTGCTAGGAAGCTATCCAGGGAATGAGGACTATTGTTTCAGGTGCTGCTGCCAAGCTAGGGCGGGGGGGGGGTGGCACTGGGGTTAACAAAGCTCTTATGGAATCCAGTCTTTCCCTTCTTAAGCATTCACTTGGTTGCTATAAACTTCCAGAGTCCCAATAAAGCTGATTGTTTTTGCCAGCTAATTTGCTTTTGTAAAGGGACAGTCTTTTGGAGCTCTTCCCTTTATAAACGGCATTAAAGTTTAAGAAACTCTCATCCAGCCTACTGCTCCCTTTATAAAGGTGCAGAGGGGACGTGGCTTCTCCAGGTCGCGGGGCACGCTGGCGGACAAGCTGCTATTAGAGTGGGGATGCTGGGCACCCGGCCCAGAGCTTTCTGCTTCAGGACCACATAAGCTCTTACTGTGCAAGGAACCAGGCCAGGGTGAAGGCCAGCATTAGGCCAAGAGGCAGCTTTCCAAGAAGCAGGAACTGTGGACAGGAGTCCCTGGTAGAGCTGGGGGCTTAAAAGATTGACTCCTTCACTCAGAGGAGATCCTGTATGAGACCAGGTCGGGGACTGAGTAATGATGTCCCTGTCCCTTAGAGGAGCACAGGCAAAGGGAGCTTTCAGGCTTGACGGGTGAAAATGAGACAAGTAACCCACTTACCCCGCAGCTGCCAAGGATTCGCCGAGGGGTGACTTCATCTGGTGCTTCATCTTCTAGGCAGGCACTGAGATACATCCCCAGCCTTTCTACTTTTGAGACAGGGTCTCCCTAAGTCGCCCTGGCTGGCTCTGAACTTACGATCCTCCTGCCTCAGCCTCACAAGAAGTTGGGATCACTGGCGTGTGCCACCTTACCCAGCTGGTGCTTCATATTCTAGTTGTTCTTTTAGATGTGAGATGAGGGGTAGCATGGACTGGCCTAACATCTCCAGGAAGCAGGAAATGACCCAGGGAGCCCCCTCAGAAAGATGACCCTCCCCTCTGTTTTGTCTTGAGAATAATCAACAATGATGACCCCAATCTCCCAGGAACCTCACAAGGCAGTACGTATCTTTGCCCCGGAGAGATCTCATTGAGTTCACACAGTCCTCTAGCTCACAGCTACCTTGGATAGGGCCTCTTGGGCATGACCAAGTGGACAGCCAGAGGGACAGGAAAGTAGGGAGAGCCAGTACCAGGGAGAACACAGGGGGCCCCAAGCATGTAGACCAGGGGTGTCAAACACAAAGGCCTACAGGGGCCAAACAGGTAACAAGGGCTTGCAATAATACAACAGGGAGTGATGGGACCCACAGCAAATGGAGAATACATGTCTAAATGGGACAGCTGCAGCTGGCTCCAGCCAAGCTGGAATGCAGGCTCCTAGTTGCCAGAATTTCTGTGTGTGTTTAAGACAAACCAGAATTGCAGATTTTAAAAACATGTAATCTCTCAATGCTTAAATGTTGGCAACAAATTCAGATTTCTACAACGATTCCCAAGAACCAAAGTAAATGCATCCATAAGCTCCACACTGCCTACTGGAGACCAGCCTGGGAGCTCTGGGGTAGACAGCAGGGCAAAGTAATGTCACAGGACACTTAGTCACATCGGAGCACACTGGTTCTAGACCTTGTCACGGTTCAGGAGGCCACCAAGGTCAGCCTGAGCTCATGGCATGCTAGACCACACCTGCAGCCCATCTCATCAGACAGGTCCCAGCTGGCCCCCATGGGTGAGGTGCCCTAGGGAGGGGCTTCTTGGGAGCAGGGTGGCACCTCAGCTTGGGCAGGACTGCTCTAGGCTGAGGCTCTAGATACGGACCCGGACACAGAGCTGCCATGCTGATCAGGCCCTGTCATACATCCTGGCGCCCACATGAGCGCTGGCTCCAGAAGGTGGATCCAGGTAGACCAGGTTGGTGCCCAGCCCACAGCTGCTCCACACCCTTTGGTGTCATCCCTCCTATCACTGCTTATGGGCAGCGAGGAGTCAGACAATGTCCCCGAGCAGGTGTCTACCCTGCAGACAAATCGCTCACTGGGGTTCTGGGCAAAAGCCCGAGGCTCTCTAGATTCTCCTGCTTGTAAACTTTTCAACACAGGTCAGAAAATAATTTGGCCAGCAAATCGAGCTCCGTGCTTCTGGACACGACACAATGATTCCTAGGAACTGTCCCTTCTGGTCTCCCCCTTTCCTACCACCACCGACTAATAAGCAGAGGGCCTGCAGGGGACTCGAGCGAGGAGCACCCTTCCAACTGGAGGCTCCCCAATTTTAGGTAAGGTGCTGCCCACCTGCCTCTCTGGGTTGTCCCTATCCTTCTCACTGGACTCCCACCAAGGCCCGTCCCAGGAACCAGTGTACATTCTCCTACCCCAGCCCCTCCTCCAGGACCTGAATGACGGCCCACATTCTTCCTGGTCCACTCTCAGGGCCGCACTGTGCCTGCACCACGCCTCTTAGTGTCTGGGCCCCGGCATGGATTTCAGGAGCCGCCTTCTCAGGTCCTTAAACCCAGCCCCTGTAAATGAGCTCATGCTCAGATTTCCTGAGCACAATTTTCTACTTCAAGCTATGTTAATTTTCACTGGCTAATGAGGTGGGAACTCCTGAGCCATGAAGCAGAAGAAAACAAGCGGACACCAGGAAGACATTTCCAGAACGTTCCAGAACTGGCTGGCTTTAATTTGGAAACAGCTTTTGGCTACAGACATTCAGGTTTAAGGCACATTCCAAACTACAAGGAGCCCTGTCACTGGCGGGGACTGGCTTTGTTTTCGTGGTTCTGCATGGAAGATGGAACAAATGACTTCCTGGCCTTGTGATTCTTCTAAAAAGGAGTGCGTTTGGCAAAAACAAAGCTCATGACACATTCTCACCAGATGCAAACGTTATCCTTACAGATCCTCCCTTTTACCCTTGGTGAGGAAGGGCGCTCTACCCAACAGAAATGTGTACATGGTAAACAGATCAGTGTGCATCTGTCTGGCAATGATGTTTAAAAACAGAAAATATGCCTCCAAATAAAAATATAAAATTACATGGCTAAAATGAAGCTGAGCCTTAACACAAGCAACGAGGAATGACTGCATGAGTCAGGAAATAAACATCTACTTCAACAGCAAGAGGCTGTGAGGGACGGCGAGGAGGTGGCATCTCGAGTTCCGTCCCCATCCAAGCCCTCCAGCAGGCTGTATGGATGGGGAGGAACAGGAGCACGGTCGTGGCTCTAGGGACAGACAGGGCACCTTGGGGCTATTTTGCGGATTTGTGGGAAACAGACGTTCCTTTGGCCTTTTCCTGGCATCGCCGGTGCCAGCAGCAGGCAGAAGTGAGCCGCTTGTCACCACTCAGTCGTTGCCACCGCAGATCTTCAGCAGAATCTTCCGGTAGTCCCCTGAAGTGTCTCCCTAGTCACAGAAACAAGGACATCAGTTAAGGGAGGCAGGGCCACTTCCTGTCTTCTCATTTTCTTCTGCCTCAAGCACCCTTGAGGAGAGGCAAGCCCATCCTAGGGCCACTTCCTGCCCCACGGGTCCCTGAGAAGGCAGCGCAGACTTTGGACAGCACAGCACAGCTTCAAACCCCCGTCAAAAACAAAAAGCTGAAGCCGGGCGTGGTGGCGCACGCTTGTAATCCCAGCACTTGGGAGGCTGAGACAGAAGGATCCGGGTTCGCGGCCAGCCTCAGCTACTTAGTGAGGCTCTCTGCAACTTAGTGAGACCCTGTTTCAAAATAAAGAATTAAAAATAGGGCTGGGGGTGTAGCCTGGAGGTAGAATGCCCCTGGGTTCAACTGCAGGTACCGCCAAAAAAAAAAAAAAAAACCAAAAAGCTGCACTCTCCCCAGCTATCAAAGTCAAATAAGTAGCCATGACCAATTTAAAATCAGCCAAAAGCCACTACCCAGTACTAACCAATACTGTTCTTTCCCTAGTGCATTTACAGTGCACCAAACTGGGCTTCTACCGTAACGCACTGCTGGGTCCTCCCCAGGGACACTACCTCTATGACCACGCAAGGAGGAAACTGCTATTACTCAGGCTTCCCCATTCCCAGGACCTCTCCTGCCCAAGCCCACTGCACTCGCTCCAGGAGTGCAGGCCAGGCCCAGCTCATTTCTAACCACACTCTGCCACACTGCGTCCTTTGAGAGCAAGGCCTATGGCTTCCTCTAGACGTCAAAGCCAGCCAGCACACTATGCTATCTACAGCATTATCTTTATAGCACAGAAATGGAAATTAGGTCTTTCAAAGGCAAGCCCAGCATCAATGCTAGTGGGTCTGGAATTAGGTCCCGGGAACTTCAATTTCAGGTTCGAGTCCGGAATTTAACTGTCAGGCCTTCGAGACAAAAATAAGTTTCGTCACCTGGCTCTGGCACACAGGGATGCAACAGTAGCTAGTGTTCTTAGACCTTCGCATGGGCTGCCTCATTCGATACTCACACCACTCCTGGGGAGGAACTAATTATCCTCAGAAATGATGGAGCCAGGGCTCTGGGAGGAGCCAGAGAGTGGGAAGGGCAGGACTAGATTTGCCGGGTGTGACCCCAGGGCCCTCGCTCTCAGCTGCCTTGTATGTGGTCCCCATTATAAAACCAAGTGAGAGAAGGGATTAACTCGCCAGCCAGAGCTGAGCTCCAGGGTCTGGCCGATGGATCACGGATGCACAGGGTGGCAGGGACCCTGAAGGTCAGAGCCAAGGTGAGTCCTGAGGTTTCTCCAGTGCAGCTGTGGCTGCTCCCACGTGCCGAGGGAGCAGCGGGTGTCCTGGAGGTGGGATGCAGGGTTCAGACCCGCCCCGTCCCCAGAAGCTGTCCATGTTTGGGGGCACTGGATGAACAAGCAGGAGTTGGAAGAATGAGCCTGAGGTCCATCCCCAAGATGCCCAAGTGTGGCCCAGAGGGAAAGGGGAGTGGGGGGTGCCCAGCAGGAGCGTGGGCGAGCAGGACGCCAAGAGGCCGTACCGTGATGTCACTGTACAGCGACTTGCCGTACAGCCGCTTGTACTCCGCTCTGATGTCCAGAAGGTCGATCTCACTGCGGGACACCATGATGCGAATCAGGGTCCGGTCCTTCGTTCCTGCTCCCTGAAGAGAGTCCACCCATGAGCATGAGTGGCGGGCCCGCCACCCTCCCGTGTTCCCCGATGCCCCGTGCCCCCACTCCCTGGGCCCTGAGACCTCCTGGCTGAGGCTGAGGAGTCTCTCTCCCATGCTTCTACGCTTAGCCCAGCGTCCCGGGCACAGGTGGGGCCAGGACACACCCCACCTGGGAGCTACGTACCCTCATGGCCTTGTTGAGCCTTTCAGCAAAGAAGGCCGGGGTATTCTTGAGACACTTCACTAGAAGAAAAAAAACACAGCTTAACTATATCTGCGGAGAACTCTCAGCCCGAGAAGGGCACAGAGCAGTGTCCTCCTCGAGGCCTGGATGTCAAACCCATCGCTGCCTCCACCTCTCCTCCTCTGCCGCCTCCGGACCCATTCAGCCGTGACTGTGGCTCCATCTCTGTGGATTAGAAACTCGCAGAGCCTGGACGCCAACCCAACCTCCTTCCTGCCAACCACCGGGCAGAAGGCGTGAGTCAGCGGCGGCTCAGTGATGGAGGGAGCTGAGTCGGGAAGGCTCGTGGGTGGCAATGGGCAACCCTGCTGCTGGGGCAGGAGGGGCCAATGGAGCCGCCATGACCCTCTCGGAGAAAAATGCAACGAGTGTCTTTCTAGATTCTCAGGCATGAGACAGGCAGGGAAATGATGATCTGCTGTCTGTCCCATCCAGGAAGCTCCATGAAAAGCATCGTGTAAAAACGAGCAGACTGCCCAGGTGAGTAGAGAGAGGCTGCGAGGGCTCGGAGCAAGGACCCAGCTCCACATGGGGGAGGCGCGGCGCCCCCCAGGCCTGCTCCAGAGGCGTGGGCGCTGCAAGAAGCATGCCGTCGCTGGGAGCCAGCCAGCTTCCCCTGGCAAGGGCCTGCTCTGCTGTTGCAAGTCAAAATCTTTCCACGTGTTTCTATCACAAACATCTGACAACTGCCTGCAGGGATGTATTTTTAGAGGAAACTTGGCAGGATATGAGTCACCTTCCTCCGGGAGAGCAGCTGGATGCTCGCCCACTAATGCCACGCTGCGGCTCCCTTCGCCAGAGCTGTGCTGGAAACATAAACAAGACGGCTCTGGCCGGGGCAGCGGGGGTGAACTCTGTGGCGATCCGGGAAGCAGCGTGACTTCCCCGTTTCGGACACTGGATTTAGCAATCCTGGAGCCTGGGGTCCTTTCACAGCAACACCCCTCAAGCGGAGGACGGCGAGCATCATGACAACCCGCGGTTCCTGCCGGCCACCTACCCACGGCCAGCATGCCCTGCTCCAGGTCCCCCGACATCTCCCGACAGATGCTCTTCTCAATGTCGCGGCCTGTCATCCTCTGGTACTCATTGAAAACTAGTGGGAAGACAGAAGGGACAGGTCACAGACCGAAGCATTTCCCCCTGAATATCATGTTGAACCAGTTCCTTAGAATATAACTGTGTTTGGAGATAAGGTCTATAAAGAGGTAACTACACTAAGCGAGGCTGTGAGGGTGGGCCCTGAGCCCCGAGCTGGCGCTCTTACAAGAAGAGGAGATCCGAACACGCAGAGACCAGGGATGAACATGTCTGGACAGTCCTCAACTTAGAGTGAGTGGTTCGAGCTAGGATTTTTTCTTTACAGAGGTTACCTGTACAACCAAGCTGGCTTTCACTTTCAGCACAGCTGTCACTAAATGATCTGACATTCAACCTTTATTACAAACCAGGCTCTGCATTAGATGGCTTTACCCCACTGGAGGCTAATGTGAGTGTCCTGAGTATATTTAAGACAAGCCAGGCTGAGCTATCATTTTGAGTAAGTTAGGTTTTAAATGCATTTTCTTTTTTTTTTGAGACATGGTCTGGTTATGTGGCCCAGGCCAGTCTCCAACTCTTGGGCTTAAGAGATCCTCTTGCCTCGGGGTCTCTCGAGTAGCTACAACTTGAGAAGAGTGCCGCCACGCCCAGCTCTACATGCGTTTTTAACTTACAGTGGCCTTGTCAAGGCACAGTCCATCATAAGTTGAAGCATTAATTATACATAAGGAAGACCACATGAGGACACAGTGACAGGGAGGCTGTCTACAGCCACGAGAGAGGCCTCCGGAGAACCCAGCCCCGCCGTCACCTCAATCATCGGTCCGCTAGCCTCCAAGTCATAAAAAAGCAACTTCTGATGTTTAAGCCATTCAGTCTACAGTATTTTGTCACGCAGTCAGAGCTAATTAAGAGAGAACATGCATCAGGGGCCCCTGCCCCTCCCACTCTGCTCTAGGAACCTGGACAGCCCACCGACTGCTCCTGCCCAGCTCTCAAGGTGGCCACTCTGTCATGAGTCATGCATACTGCCAATGTCCCTTGCTCAGGCAGCTCCCTACCAAGACAGTTGTTGCCAATCTGCTTAACCGAATTGCACCTTACACCCCCACCCCAGCAACAGCACCCTCCTCAGACTCCTCCGCACTTCCAGTCTATGCCATTGCTCCCATTAGTCTATGGTCAGTCTTCTCTTCTCAGCCTGACTGTGCCAGCAGTCAGCATTGCTTCCCACTGGCCCCAAGCCCTGGCTAACCTGGGACCAGCTGAGGCCCTGCAGAGGGGCTCTTGGCTCCTAGAGAGGAGCGGCAGGATGGAGACCAGACACTGGGAGTCTAGCGCCGACCATGGATGTAACTCTTCTTCCCCAGCCTGGCTCTTAGTGTGAACAAAGTTGTGACTTTGCTGCATTTGTGTCCATCTCAAGTAGTATTTTCTTAATTAAAATAAGTGATGAAGATGAACACATGTTCACTCATGCTCCATGACAGTACAGTGAGGAGGTTAAAAAGTGTGTCCTGGGGTCACAGGACCTGGGTTCAAACCCAGGTTTGGCCACACTCCAGCTGTGTGAGCTAACTTCCCCCACAGCCCTCATTGCTATGATGTTTTAGGCTACACTCTGGAAAACCCTGGATGAGTCGCCCCAGAGGGCACTCCCATCTCTTAATATTCCACGTTGCAGTGCATGTTAAGCCAGTGGAGCCCATGGCCTCTCCTCCTCTGCTTCCTTCAGAACCCTGCTTGCCAGGACTCAGGAAACAGGCAGTGCTATCTTTCAAATCACCAGCAGGGGGCTCTTTTGAGAAAGCGAAAAGACCCTGCCGAGGACCAGGCAAGTGTTCCTGCAAGGGCTGTCCCACACTGCCCTCCTTTCACAGGTTTCCGCCGGGACTGCCTTACCAGCCACCAGGTGGGCCCGGCTCCGGGAGCACAGAATCGCGTTGAACTTGGACTCATCTGTTCCCAGGCGGTTCTCCCCAGCCGCATAGAGCTCCTGGACGGAGAGGAAGGCACATGTGTAACGCAGGCCCCACCCCAGACGCCAGGTCCAGAGCGGGCAGCGTCTGGCCCTGCAGGCCGAGGGGAAGGAATGGGAGATGCTCAGGCATGGAGCACCGGTTCGCTGAGCCCCTGCTGTGCTCATATTCACTGCAGAACCAGACACCAGCACCCCGCATCTTCCCCCTGACAAGTACAGAGGACTCTGAGGCTGGGGGGAACTTGGACCAGGACAATCGAGGCAGACTACTGGGGGCCCCAGTCAGGTGAAGAGCAGCACTCAGCTCCATGGCACCGACACCCAAGGGTGACATTCAGGGATCTGCAGGTCCAAGTGAGGCTGACGCAGGCCAGGAAGGGAAGAGGGAGAGCATGAGACCTCTACCTTCCACGAAGGGCTGGGGAGGTCCGGTCAGCTCCCCCCGCCAGAGCTGGGGCTCTCCCACTACAACACATGGTCTCAATTAACTAGCAGGGAATGGCAGCTTCTCTAGAGGAGCTCAGACACCTGGGCTTCCTCCTTTTCTCTGCAACTCATAAGGGGACAAGGGCAGAATTCTACAGTGAGTTCTACTGGTTCCTGGGCTCATACCCAAAAGCTTAACAGAACAGCTCTGCCCCTGTGCAGACATACTGGTATATGCACTGCAGTACAGGGAAGGAACCAAGCCACGTGAGATCCCACAGCCATAACTCATCTATCAACTGCTGCAATATTTATTTTCTCCCGTGTTCCCTCTTACAAGTGGGGAAAGTGAAGCCCAGAAGGTTGGACAACCTTTCAAGGAAGAAAAGTGGCACAGTATGTCTGAAACACGAAGCGCCTAGAACCTGCCCCACCTCCCTCCCTCTTTCCACCCCAGAGCACCTCCGTGTGAAGGAAGGAGGTGGGGAGCAGCCCTGGTTTGCGGAGCCCAGGCGCAGTGCCTGGCCTGTCCATCGCTCACCTGCACATCTCTCTGCACGAGGGACATGTCCACATTTGTGCTTTCATCCCGGTTTCCCTGAGAGGAAGCAGGCAGCACGTCAAGCCCAGTCCTCTGAGGGGCACAGTCCCTCCCACCCACTCCTCCTCCCCACTCTGTCGTCGGGAGGGTACCTGAGAGAGAGAGATGAGGAGTCGCTGGAAGTGCCCTGACGTGTCACTTCGAATGGCCTCCTCCAGGGTCTTTTTGTGTTCTGCAAGGGAGACAGGAAGGGCCACCCTGCAGCACTGGAGATGGGGCTGCCCACTGCAGACTGTCCACAGTGGACAATGCAGGAGAAGGGCACCGGGGGCCAGGACGGCCCCTGAAGGACCACAAGCCCATGACCCCCAGACTGACCTGGCCTCTGGTCAGGCTTCGCCCAAACCACCTGCAGGTTTCCCCGCCCGCCCTACCCTGGTCACCTGCCCTGTGTGTGAACAGCAGGCAGGGCTGGGCCTTGGGGAGTGGCAGGAAATGGGGTGGTAAGGAGGGCAGGGAAGAACGAGCTGCCGAGCGGCCGGCCGGCAGAGGGTGTGGCCAGGCCCAGGATGCCGAGGGGTACGTGCGCAGGGCGGCTGGGAGCTGGCTGACCTGCTTTGTAGGCTCTGCTCAGCTCCCGGATGTGCTCGTTGCTGCGGGAAGCGAGGATCTCGATCAGGCAGGCTTCATCGGTGCCAGCTCCCTATCGAGGCCGAGAACACAACAAACGCGCATGTCACAGTGCCCTCGCCATCCCAGAAAGAAAGCAGGCGCCTGCCGCGCAGTGGCAAAGGCCCCGAGTACAGAGACACCCACAGCCCTGCTCCCTCCCGGCGGAGGAGCCAGTCCCCCGAGGTCCAGCAAGCACTAGACAACAATCGTGATGGTGGTGATGAGCGAGGGTCACACAAAGGCCATCACCACCAATCAGGAAACAGAATCAGAGAGGTACAGTGACTGTCCGGGCCACACAGTACATGGTGAGGCTGAGATGTGGACCACTGTCTATTTTATTCCAAGTCCAGCCCATGAATGAGATGACAACTAAGAAAACAGGTTAAAAGCAGGAGAGATCAGAGTGGAGCTGTGGAAACAACAGAGCCCTGCGTGGACTGTGGGGTGTCTGGGACATCTAGGAAAGACAGCAACTAGAACAAAAGGAATGACCATGCCAGGACAGCAAGAACAGAGGACAGGGTCAGCAGCCTGGTTTTCATGTTGGCTTGAATCTTGGCTCTGCAGCTTATGGCTGTGTAATATCGAGCAAGTTACTTAACCTCTCTGTGCCTCTGGTTCCTTGAGCTAATGTATGTTGAACATTCAGACAGTGCTGGTCAGGCAGGAAGCACACGTTGTGTCAGGTGCTTTCACAATTACCAGTACCCCTGTGCTGTCAGATTACTTGGCATTTACAAAGGAACTATGTGTCAACCACCTTACCCAATGCCCACTGCATATCTGAGTACTGCTATCCCTACCCTGTGCTCAAGGACACAGCCGGTCAGCAACAGCTGATGCCATGCCTGTGCTGTTCCCGCCGCCGCCACCTCCACCTCATAATGCTACTGCAGGCAGGTGCTGGGCCGAAGCGAGAGACCACTCCCAGGCTCAGGCCACTGCCCTCCCCAGACTAAGCAGGTGGCCATGTGTTTCTGCAGAGTCCCCTCTCCCTTCCTGGCACTGAATTCTCTGCTTCTCCTTGGAGAGGTAGGAAAAGATTGTGCCTCAGGCCTCTGAGCCAGCAGGTCCTTCCAGGGCACCTGCACAACTCCCAAAGACCCGCTTCTGTGGGGATGCAACTCCCGGTCCACAGGACACACACAGCTGCAGGACTGGGCATCCTGTCATCAAAGCCGACCAGACGGGGGGGACAGCGAGCCCAGGCTGAGCCCATGGAAATCTGCCGAGTTTGGAATCTGGACAAGGGATAGCTGATCTTTTCTGAAGCTGGACCTCTGAGGGGGGACGGGCATCATGTAGGAGCAGATACTCCAGAAGAAGTGGAGACAGAATCCCGCCTGGGCCCTTCCCTTTCCGTGCCCCGGTCCAGCCCTCCCTCTCCTTCTGTCTCTGTTTTGCTTTAGCTCCTCAGCTGTGCTGCTGCCATTTGGTGATAAGAGTCCTGCCCCAGTGGCCTCCAGCCCTGCTTCTCACTGCGACCAGCTTCCTCGGCAACCCCAGCTCCTGACGGTTTTTTAAGATGGAGAGAGACTTAGATGCTCTCTGGTGACAAATACACATTATCTGCTTCTTGGGGAAATCACCAGAAGATGGCCTTTCTACAGCACTTGGACTCTAACCCAGGAGGGCCCAGAGCCACGCTAAATAGCAGCTGATAAGAGGACTGTGACGTGCCACATTGCCCAAGCTTCCTTCTGGATTGTGCCCACACCCACACACGCCCCGCGTACACACCTTGATGGCTTCCTTTATCTCATACACGTCAAACAGGATTGGGGTCTTCATCAGAGCCAAGATTGTCTTCTCGAAGTTTCCTGACAGTTCAGACTTCAGATCTTTGATCAAATCCTGATTGCATATTCAAACAAACAAGTCTGTTTCTAGAATCCATAGCATGTGACTCCTAAAAAAGAATCAGGATCCGAGGACCAGCAGCATCTGCATCGCTGGCCGCCCCAGACCCGAGCATGGGCCTGCAACTCCATGAGCCGGTGGAGCAGGGCTGACCCCTGACCTAGTCCCTATTCAGTATGTACCCAACGTTTACCTTCTAAGACTCAGAACTCCCAGAGTTCAAAATGTGCCACTTTGTGTTCGTTCAGATCTTAAAGTCTTTTCCTCCAAAGCTCTTCTTATTCTTTTTTCCTGGTGGTGGTAGTGGTGGGAGGGCGGGGGAGTTACCAGGGACTGAACCCAGGGGGGCATTCTACCGCTGAGCTATACCCCCAGACCTTTTGTTTGTTTTTTATTTTGGAACAGGGTCTCGCTAAGTTGCTGAAGCTGGCCTCAAACCTGCGATCCTCCTGCCTCAGCCCCCCAAGTACTGGGATTACAGGTGTGCACCACCACACCTGGCTTCTTTGAAAGTTCTTTCATCAGCTAAACTCCCAGGGTGTCATGAGGAGGGAGAGGAGGGGGAACTGAGGCCTGTGGAGGAAGGTGGAGGAGAACTGACATGTCATGGCAGAGCCATGGCTACAGCCCAGGTATCCAGGCCGCTCACCAAACCTCACTGCCCTCCGGGCACTGGGGTTGCTCCCTTGGGGCATCCTGCACCTCTGAAAGACGCCAGAAGCTGGGAGGCCACAGGCGGGGTATGCAGCAGGAAATGCCCCAGTATGGCTGTGACCACCCTGGCTGTAAAGTCCACCAGCCCCGAGGAAAGGCGGGGGGCGGGGGGGCACCCCCACGCGTGGCTGAGCCCCAGGCTACACTACACTCCTGCATCCCCTGCACCTCACCTTGCCATAAGCTGTCTTGAAGGACAGGAGGATCTGCTGCCGCTGCTTGTTGGAGCGATTCCCCAGGCAGTCAATGATGGCCTGCTCATCCGTCCCTGGGGAATGGAGATGGGGTTGGCAGGGCTGTGGGTCACGGGATGCTCTGCAGCCGCTGGGGCCTCCTGGCCTGGGGCATCTGATTCTCCAGGATGTCCCAGTCACACTCCATGTCCACCTCCCCGTCCATCGCCACTGGGATTAGGTTTGCATCCCCCCACAGCCCCACTGCCCACACAGCCACTGTGAAAGCACCCAGGAAGTGGGGGCAGGAGGAGGCTCAGCGCCGCCCGTCTCTTACCAAAGCCCTTCATAGCCTTCCGCAGGACCTCGGCGTCACGCAAGGGGTCGAAGCCAGAGGCATCTGTGATGGTGCCTCGGTTTCCAAGCTGTCAGACAAAGTCACAAGTAAGATGATTTGCATGCTGCCTCTCCCAGGTGCAAGACTGCCACCCCCCAGACTCCGGAAAACTTTCTCTCTAAAGGTGGGGTGCCTGAAGGACCCTGCAGTGCAGACGGCTCTACCTCGAGCCTGCCCAACACTGCTGTTGTGTGTCCTCGTGCTCTGGTACTGTGGCTTTGGCCCCTGGCTAGGAGCCCCCGAGAACAGAGTGCTGACACTGAGAACCTGTGCGACACGCAGGTCCTCCATAGTGGCTAGGGTTCCTGATGAAGGGGTGCCTGCCTCTCCTCAACACCTCATCACACAGCATGTGACCACACATCAGGAGACTCCTGATGGGGCCTGGCTAGGCCACGTGACCCCTGGGGGATGCAGGCATCAGCCCCCACTACAGCACAGCCTCCTGACCACCTGTGGACTAGCATCGGTTCCCTGGCTTGTTCTCGACAACATCACCTGCCAGATTGCTGGACTGCGTGCACGCCTTGCGTAGCCCAGCGAACCTGAACTTTCCAGGCTGTCATGGGTTGCAACTGAAATGTCCCCCAAAGACCCCTTAAAGTCTTACTCTCGAGCCTGTGGCACGAGCATGAGGTGGTGGAACTTTTAGGAGGTGGGGCCTAGCAGGAGGAAGTTAAGTCCTGGGGTGTTCCCCTGACGGGGATGTTGGGACCCACCCCTTCTTCTCTCTCTTTGCCTCCTGGCCACCACAAAGTGAGTAGCTCTTCTCCATCACACGCTCTCCACCATGACTCTGTGCCTCACCACAGGCCCAAAGCAATGGGGCCAAGTGATCACGGACCGACACCTCTGAAACCGTGAGCCAAAATACATCTTCCCTTTTAGGACATTTACTTCACGTATTCTGTCAAGGTGATAGAAAGCTGATACACAGGCTAGACCGCCCCCTGGTGGGTTGCGTTCCTGGTAGGGTTACAACACAGTAAGTGGAATACACTCAGAGAAAAGATAAAGGAGGGAGGTGGGGCTGGGGATGGAGAGGCGACCCTCCGTCTAAAAACAGTCCTCCAGCACATACCACCAGCCCTGTGCCTGGCTGGTCCGGCCATGTAACCATGACAATGGAGTCTAGGCTCTGCAAACATGAACTGTTCTCCGGAATGGGCCAAGATCAACCCTGGATGAGCTGCCAACACTTTTCCCTACCCAGGGGGGATTTTATGTGTCCTCCAAAAGCTGCCTGGGAGGGCACGCCAAGGGGACTGTTGGGCGTGAGGCCTTGAGACCAGTGGCCTGGGCAGTTACGAAACACACAGCCTGGCACTAAATCACACGAGGAACGCAGATCTTCCTGGGCGTTCTGACCCAGCATGCACTTGGAACTTCTACCCAAACTGGGAGAAGCAGCAGCAGCAGCTCGCTTAGGCCTGAAGGAATACGCGGGGGGGGGGGGGGGGGCTGGGAGAATGTGACACCCTGTTAAAGCAAGAGGCTGGAGGCCTGAGCCTTCCCGTCCCCACTCCCCCGGCCTGCTGGCAAAGGACGCTGAACCAGCACTCACCTGAGATGGGGGCACGGCAGGGGTGACAGTCCCGGACCCCGCATATCCCGGGTAGCTTGGCACTGGCTGTGGCTGCTGCCCTGGGGGTGGCATCGGTGACTGCCCAGGGTAGGTCATCGGTGGCTGCCCAGGGTAGGCCCCTGGGGGCTGCTGCCCAGGGGGCGGCATGGGCTGGCCTGGCACGGGGGCCCCTGGGTATGGTGGGTATGAAGGCATCCCGGAGGGCGGGTTTCCACCTGGGGGTGGGTACATCCCATAAGGAGGAACAGGCTGCTGAGCGGGAGGTGGCTGCCCGAAGCCGCCAGGAGGCACTGGAGGGTAGCCGCCCCCAGGGGCTCCAGGGTACACGTTTGGTACATTGGCTCCTCCAAATGTCCCAGACACGTTGGCTGCCTGAAAGTACACAAGCAGAGCCTAAGCCTCATGGGCCAGCAAGGCCCAGCCGCGCCGTCCGTCTGCCCCTCCCGGACCTCGTTCCAGAACCCGCCACCAGCACTGTCAGCACCGAGTGCCCACTGCACGCCCTGTGGTGCTAAGCTCCTCTCATCCCTTAGCCAACCTCATTTACCGTGTCTCCACCTTGAACTGTGAAGGACAACAACACCCACAGATGATTAGAGTTCAGACAGGAAAACTGTTCAAAGCTACACAGCTCCAACAGTGCAGCTGGGGTTCTGAACCTGAGACGCTCCACCCTTGTGCAGGGGAAGTGACCTTCCCTCTCCCAGCGGCTGGCTGCCCCCCCAGAACCCCTGGGTGAAGGTAAGCGGAAGCCCGCGGGCCCCTCCTGCAGCGAGGGGAGGCCCACCGCATGAGCCTGCTGTCCAGACTTCCTTCAGGTGAGGTGGAGGTGAGGCCCCTATTCCTTAAGAGACACAGGCCTCGTCTTCCTCTCGGGCCTCTTCAGCACGCTGTCCCCAAGCACATCAGGCCCAAGGGCACCTTGGGGTCTGGCAGTCCCTAGACAGCACGTCCCTCCCCTGCTCCAGATTTCTGCTCAGCATCCCTTCTCAGCCCACCTCGATCCTCACCTTAAAGTCCTTATCCACATCACCCCACCCACACCCCTGACCCTCCCCCACTCTTCCTGTTCTATCTCCACACAGCTGACATATGGTGTCTCCGTCTCTTCCCAGTACATGGTAGCTGCACCAGGGCTGACTTTTAGTTTTTCACACGCTCCCCTCCCCCGTGCCTAGAGCAGACCTGGCACAAATATGGGTGTGTACTGGTTGTACCGTTTCCACTAAGCACACATTTGTATTCAGATTACAAAGTATATTATTTTAATAGCACAACAACAAATAAAAGTCATGCGTCTACCCCAGCTCCCTGCCATGCATCCACCCCAGACCACCAGGAGAACCACCCATGTCACACTTGCATGTACATGCGTGTGGATGCCTGTACCCAGCACACGAATGTGCACGAGCATGAACACATCCTTTCCTCTCTCTGGGCCCTGTACTGAGCTCACAGGAAGGCGCTCAGCAAATCTCATGGAGGCACCACTACCCTAATCCCCAGGCTGAAAGGACCCCGAGGGACCACGGGCCCAGTGCATTCCCCTTCCAACCGAGGCCAGAGAGGGGCGTGATGAAAACCCTCACGCGCCAAGATGCAGCTGCAGCGCGACACACCTGCCCTCACAGGTGAACACACACGGTGCACCCTCACTGAAGCCGCAGGCCAGCAGCCCCGGCACGGTGTTGGACTTACCATTCCCGAGAGGTAGTCCTGGTTGAACTGCCCCGCGTAGTTGGCCACGTTATCCAGCCCAATGGGGGGCATGTTGGGCGGGGGGTAGCCGGCACCTCCCCAGGCACCACCACCTGAAAGCAACAGCATGCCCCTTAGCCTCAGCTGTCCCCTGCCCAAGGAGGAAAGGCAGAGACGCAGGCTTCCAGGTGGGCAGGAAAGGCAGCCAGGCAGAGCCTCGGGCCAGCATTACAGCCCACACAAAACACTGGGGTGAGAGGGTCAGAGAAGAGCAGGGGAGGCCTTCCCCTCGTCCCAGGGAGCAAGGCAGAGGGCCCTGGGCAGGCTCTGCCCTACCAAGTCCACCACCACAGTGGGAGGACAGACACAAGGACAGGTCGCTCTGGGGCACTGTGCTGAGCCCACGCCCATGGTGAGAATTCACAAGAGATACCAGGCATGGGGTGGGATCGGGGTCCTGCCAGCTTGGCTGTTTGCTACGACAAGTCTACAAATGGCAAGGGGAAGCAGACTGACAGGTGGAGGGAGACAGGCTGCATCACGGGCAACCAAAACTGACCGTTATCCATAGGGGACAGCAGGGCCAACTCTGTGTCCTGGGGCAAGGCTCTCAACCACTCTAGGCCCAGCTCCTCCGCAGACAAAGGGGATAATGACTCGTGTGTGCCTCACACGGCTGTGATGAGGCTGAGTCAATGCCTGTGCAGGCTGGGCTGGGTACCCACTCGATGGGCACCACACTTGACCCTGTCACTGAGAGCAGCAGTGTGCAGCTAGCGCCATGGTGGAGGCTGTGGCCTGACAGATCCAGCCCTGCCCGCGGCAGCCTCATGTCTGCTCTTCAGGGTGCAGGATACTCAGGGCTGTGGGACACCCTGGGCTGCAGGACACTCAGAGCTGTGAAACACCTCGGGATACAGGATACTCAGGGATACGGGCTACCCAGGGATACGGGACGCTCAGGGCAGCATGCTACTCAGGAAGTATCCTTCCCTAAGTCACCTGCCTGCTCAGCCCCTTGCTGCTCAGGAGGCAGTGGCAGGACAGGGACAGGGAAGACAGGATTTCTGCTGGGGAGGGGACTGAGGCCAGTGTGGGCAAATCTGGGGAGCTTGTTCAGAGAGAAGTGGCCTGGCTCATCCCTGATGTGCCCTGTGACAGTGGCTGAGCCACCTTCCCTGCTCGGGCCAGTTCTTCACCGTTCAATGGGAGGGAGCGAGGGTACAAATAGCCGGCAGGCTCAATGATGCTTAGACCTCAGCTCCAAAAGGGTGAATGATGGCAGGAGTCCCGTGGGTGAGGAGCAGTGCTGCTCAGACTCCCTCAGGATGACCATCCTGAAGCAGACCCTGTCTCCCCCTCATCCCAGGAGCACTCATATAACCTTTCCTACTGTGGGACCAAGTCTCTTTTCAGAAAAACAAGGAGGGGGCAGGGCCAGGTCAGGCGACCCCTAAGTGTGACGATGACGGCTCTGCTGCTGGGCAGGTTCTGGTCACTAACTGGGTGGAGCAGCCTCACCCATCCCGCATGGCAGGGAGTGATATCTGACCCCCAGCATGTGCTCCAGGAGACAGCCTCCACTTCCTCCTCAGCAGGGGGCTCCTCCCCCGCTGCAAAACCATGCTCCTGGAGCCAGGGGTTCTGAGGACACCCAGCTAGAGGATTTACCTGCCTGTCTCCTTAGCATCCCCAACAGCCTAGTGAGACAGAGACCCTTGAAGCCATTTTACAAAGGAAGAGACAGGATCTCTGAGAAGCGAAGGCACCTGTCCACTGTCATCAGCTTATAAGCTAAGAGTCCAGTTCTGGCCTGGTCCAGGGCCTCCCAAAGCCAGTTTCAAATCCAGGCGGGGGTGGGAGGAGGGGGTTCTCCGCCTGCGCCCTGGGGGTCCTCCTCTGCTGTCCTCTCCTCCCCATGAGGGTGAGTTCCTGGGGGACAAAAGTGAGGAAACTCCAATTCCTCCCTTCTCTGCCCCTGGCCCACCCCGGCCCCTCTTACCTGGTGCCACTGGGGGGTAGCCGCCAGCAGGTGGGGGATAGCCTGGGTAGCTCATGGTCAGATCTGGAAGGGAAGAGAAAGTGCACTCAGGCTGGGCCTGAGCCCTCACCAAGCAGGACTGGAGGTGCCCCAGCCACGCCCCCAGGAGTTGCATCAGGCCGCTTTCTGCAATCCAGTTTATGGCTCCCTGCAGACCTCCAGCTAGGACTTCTGGGCCAGACATGCAAGCCCAGAGGAGGCTGTGGAGGGTGAAAGCCCCTCACCCAAGTGTCACCCTGGCCTCTGCCACCAAGGTTGCAGTGCCTGTGTCTAGATCTGTCCTCTGACCTCAGTCGCCAGAGAGCACGATGCCTCCTTCTCAGAGCTCCAGGCCTGCTGACTTCATGTTCCTGTGTTTTCATCGCCATCCCTCCAGTGAGGGGAAGTCAGAGGACCCTGTCTCCCTGTGCCCAATCTACAGTCCCCAAGCTGTCCACAGCCACCCCCATGCTGGGTCTTCCATTCTCCACCTCCGGGCCATCGGGCAAGGGCCCTGGCCAGGTGTGGAATCATCGTTCCTACAAACAGAAGGGCCTGAGGAGGGCATATCTGTTGCATAGCCTGGAATCAGAGCAGAGGAGGCAGGGCCATCCTAGTCACCCAGATGATACAGTGAAGCTCAGAGAGTGCAAGGGTCTTACTTTACATCAGACAGTACGGGGAGGAGACAGGCCTGGAGCCCAGAGCAGAAGGTGGACACCTGCTCTCCAGTTCCTCTGTACACAGATCCTTAATTGTCCCATAACAATTAAGCTGCCTCACACCAGCCACTCAAAGACTGTCATGCCACCTGCCTCCTCTTGCTAACAGCAGCACCTGCTGCTGCAGTTTGCAGAGGCCGCCAGTGGCAGGTGAGGCGGGGAGAAGAAACCTGCAGCCCCCTCAGCAACCGGACCTGCTGCTCCCAGGAGAGCTGCCCCTCCCCACACCTGGGTCACGAACTGCACCATGCATCAGAAGCCTCTGAAAAGGTGGGTAACACACACTGCTGGGCTCTTCCCATTTCTGGGTCAGCAGAACCAGAATTTGTGCTGTGAACAAGCTCCCAGGTACTGATCTGGGGACTTCACTTTGAGAACCACTGTCTGGACACTCGATCAGCCTGCGGGGTTCCAGCTGCCCTTCATGTCACCCCTGAAGAACCGGGCATGAAGGAAGCTGAAGGAACGTCTTGAGGTGCCACTGGCCCCCACAGGTAGGCCTGGTTCTCAGCCCCATAGGTGTGCTCACTTGATTTGGCCATTGGGTCCAGAGGTGAGCACAGTCGAAGCAATGGGGAGTCAGGTGATGCCTTAGGGGCCCGGGAGGCAGCGGGAACTGGCTTCCTGCGCTGTAGACTGAGGACCCTTCCCCTTGTAAGCTTCCGCCTTTCTGAACACACATGGTTGAGGTGCCCTCAGGGAAGCTGTGGTTTATCTCCCTGTGGCCGCAGCGGTCAGCACAAAGCTCTGCTGGCCCTTACCCTCCGGCCAACCCTTCCGCCTAGATTCTGCAGGACCCTTGGACCTCATGGGGAGGACGGAGCCCTGGCGGTGCCAGAGGAGCCAAGAGCCTTTTGACAGGAGGAGCTGTCCACAGGAGGCAGCGCGAGCTGCAATTGCAGCTGGCACCTGCCCCTCTGCAGACAGTACTGGGCAGGGCTTCCAGGCACTAAAGCCCCACTCTCCATTCTGTTCCTCTTCCTTACACCAAATAAATTTCAGAAGATTTGAATGTAAGAAGCCGCCTCACACCCCAAAGGCATGAAATAGAGCTTCTGCACGCACAGAAACAAACGACAAAAACAACAGGAAGACAAAACAAATGATCAACTTAGGAAAACTTTTATAATTAAAGACAAATGTTTAAAAGGACCAGCTACTCAGGAGACTGAGGCAGGAAGATCGCTTGAGCCCAAGATTTAGAGGCCATTCTGGGCAAGCGTGGGACCCTGTCTCAAAAACAAAAAACACCAGTAGCCACTAAAGAAAGTGTCAAATGATGTGAGTGGGCGGCTACAGGGAAGGAGCTGAAGATGCTCACCTTCATAAAGGTGCTAAGAGAACCATCAGTTAACAATACAAAGATGCCGAAACTGAAAATGGCTCCCCTTGGACCCAGCAACTCTGCGAGAAACTTAGTTGCTGGACACACTCACACCTGTGTGAGATGACGTCAGGCTGTGAACTTTACTGTGGCAGTACCTATAACAACAGAAAACCTCTCACTGCCACACACCATAGATCCTGTGAGGGATACTCTCTAATTTTTAGAATTAGCCAGTTCTATATAGGGTGATATGAAATTGTCCCCATTATTGATCAAGGTGCAGGACTAAATGTATACTATGCTAATAAAAAACAAAGAAAACACACACGCACACAAACTAAGAGGTGTATATGTATACACATGCATAGACTACATCCCTGGAATGATAAACAAGCAACTGGGGACACTGGCTGCCTCTGGAGGGGAGAACAGGGCGAGGCGAGGCTTACTGTTTATGTCCGCGCGCTCTGCATTTCTGCCACACACATGCATTCCTAATAAAAACCCCGCTTTAAGAAGGCCTCGTCCAGGTGGGCCTTTCTGACCACACTGAGGCCACCTCCTCCTGCCTCAAGAGTCACGCTGCTCTTCCTTCCAAGATTAAAATAACTCACACGAGCCAGGCGTGGTGGCCTACATCTGTAATCCTAGTGCTTGGGAGGCCGAGATAGGGCAATCGCAGGTTCAAGGACAGCCTCAGCAACCTAGCGAGACCCTGTTTCAAAACAAAAAATAAAAAGGGCCAGGGGTGAGGTTTGGAGGTGGAATGCCCTTGGGTTCTTTCCTGGTCCGCACACAGGGCCCGCTCGGCTCGACAGCCCACTCGGCCCTGGCAGAGGTTCCGGGCAGTTCCTGGCCAGAGTCAAATCTGCCTCCTGGAAAGAGCTCTGCCCAGCGGGCCCACAGGGCGGGTCTAATCGTGTCCTGCATCCCTGGGTGCTCGCCTCTCCCTTTTCTGGAAAAGTCTCATTTTCCCCATTCCTTTCCACCTGGAACAGTTTCTGCCTGCTCCCACTCTTGTAGCTTTCTCTGAGCCTTTTCAGAACCAAAGGCCCCAGGTGTGGTCTGAAGAAGGCTGTCACCTCCTTCCGCCCCCACCACACAGCGGCCCCCTCCCTGGCCAGGTACACATGGGATTTGGGGCGATGGAGCCCACGTGTGGGTTCCTGTTAAGTTCCCCTCGTAGGTGCTGCCCCCCTGCTCCAGCCCACTGAGGTCACCGCATTCAGACCGAGGTCCACAGCGCAGCTCTCTCTCAGCTTTGCTTCCCATTTGGGAGGCGTGGTGTCTCACAAGTAACTGAAACAAAACACCCAATGAGGGACAGTCCTGAGCTGTCTTGTTCACCGCTCCCCGGTCTGATGTCAGACACCAGGTGGGGACACAGGCATTCAACCAGCTGTGCCCCTAAGCCCACCACAGCCCAGCCCACATCCCAGCCCATGTTCAGATGTGGGCGTGGCAGTTTATCTCTCTAATAACCCCCTGGAGGAAAGAAAACCAGCTGGTTAGCCTGAGGTATCTTGCAGGCCACCTCTGGGCTCTGAGGGGGCACTCTGGCAGAACTAGGGGCCTCACCCCACACACACACACACACATACCTCCATGTAGCTCTTTCTGCATGACAGAACTAGAACCCAGCGGATCTGCTGGTTTGGGGCCTGCATTCAGAGTAGCACACCTTCCACCCTGACCAGAGCCTCTCTACTGGTCTGTCCTTCAACAAAGAAAAAGGTGCCTGGGCCGGGGGAGAGGCTTCAGATGCTGCTGTGATCTGACAGCCAGGGTGTCTCCCTCCTCCTGCATGCCTGCTTCCACCACAGTGCTCAGACCCGGGACTTGCTGCAAGGTCCTGAGCAAGGCAGGCAGCTGGCCTCCGATTCTTTTTTTTTGGGAGGGGGTACTGGGGATGAAACCCAGGGGCCTTCTACCTCCAGGCGACACCCCCAGACCTATTTTTTATTTTTTATTTGGAAACAGGGTCTCGCTAGGTTGCTGAGGCTGGCTTGGAACCTGCGATCCTCCTGTCTCAGCCTTCTAAGTACTGGGATTACAAGCATGTGCCACCACGCCCAGCTGGCCTCCATTTCTTACGGCCTGCCTCTGGAGAACTCCCAGCCTCTGGTCCTGACTCTCAAGGACGCTGCAGCACAATGCCTTCATCCAGCCGTGGCCTCTCCAGATCAAAGGATGCTTCAGTACAACAGGACCTGGGAGACTTTTAAAGCCCCACCATCATGACTTCAGAGTCAGTAGGTCTAGGGCAGGGCCCAAGGCCATATCTCCCACACATTTCCACATGATGCTGTTGCTGCTGCTGCTGGACTATGGGTCCCCCTTGGTGTGGGACTGCTTCCCCACACATGCGCATCACCTAGAGAGCTCACAAAGCATGGACGCCCTGGCCCCAGGCACCCGGGCCCTTCAACCAGGAATCTGAAACGTGAACATGCATACGCCAACCCAGAGTCCCCAGAAATTCTGATGTAACTGATTCCATGGACCACACACCGGTAACACTTTCTGGCTTTATAATCTCACTCTTCTTCCCAGTAGCAGATGCTGAGGATAAGCACCAGGAGCTAGGTGACCCGGCATCCCATCAGAACCAAGCTCTGGGCCTCAGTGAATGCTGGAGGCATGTACGCAAGTATACAGTAAGTGTCAAAGTCCCCTCAGGGGCACTAGCCAGTCCTCACACACAGGAACCCAGAAACACTGTGCTGGGATGGGAGCAAAGCCACCCAGGAGGGAGCTGTGTTCCTGGACTCGGCCATCCCCTAACACAACCAACGGGGAGACTTGCACTTCCAACCTCAGCGCACGGGGGGGGGGGGGGGGGGCAGAGACCCAGCAGCCAGCCAGCAGCAAGGCTGGCCTGTGGCCTCTTCTGGTCTCTGTCTGACAGGCCTGAAAGCATCATCCCTGGGCTGGAAGTCCCTCAGCGCCCAGCACAAACCAAGCAGGCCTGGACCAATGGAGTAGACACCTTCACAGATGATCCTCCACACACCTTCCCCAGCCTGGTGGCTGAATTTTGTTGTGTTCTTTTTTTTAATTAAACCCTAAATTTGTACATAAAATTTAAGCAGATAGTTTAAACCATGCATCTCTAATAATCCTCACTGGTATTTTTTTGTGTGTGTGTGGTACCGGGGATTGAACCCAGGGGCGTTTTACCTCCGAGCTACACCCCCGGCCCTATTTTTTATCCTTTATTTTGAAACCGGGTCTCACGAAGTTGTGCAGGGCCTCACTAAGTAGTTGAGGCTGGCTGCGAACCCGGATCCTCCGGTCTCCGCCTCCCAAGTACTGGGATTACAAGCATGCGCCACCACGCCTGGCCCTCACTGGTATTTTTTTTAAATAAAAGGAATAGCACACATCTGTAATCTCAGCTACTTTGGAGTCTGAAGCAGGAGGATCTCTGGGGCCCAGGAGTTCAAGGCTAGCCTGGGCAACATAGTGAGACCCCGTCTCAAAAAACAAAAGGAAGAGAAGGCAAGCCACTGAATAGTAGAAAATATTTGCAAAAGACCCATCTGCTATAAGGATTACTAGCCAGAATATACAAAGAATTCTGAAAATTCAACAAAAAACAAGCCACACAATTTTTTAAAATATGGGCAAAAGATCTGAACAAACACATCACTGAAGAGGACACAGAGATGACAAATAAGCATGTGAAAAGACAACATGTCACTAAGGAATTGCCAATTAAAGCAATGAGACGCCACCACAATGCCTCTTAGTGGCCCAAATCCCGAGCACTGACAATGCCAGGCACTGGAGGCGATGTGGAGAGATAGGGCTCTCAGAATACAAAACCGCAAGCCACTCTGGAAGAGACTTTGGCAGTTTCTTACAAAACTAAACCTAATTTCACCAAAGAATCCAACAATCATCATGCTCTTGACATTTACCCAAATAAGTTGAAAACTTAATCCACACACGAAAACCTGCACATGTAGGTTTGAGTGAGGCAGTTTCCCGTCACTGTGACAAAATGCCCGAGGCAAACAACTTAAAAGGAACAAAGGCTTATTTTGGCTCATGACTTCCAAGGTTTCAGGCCACAGTCAGCTGTCTGTTGCTTTAGAGCTTGTGGTGAGGGTGTGCATCACGGCAGGGAGGGTGTGGCAGAGCAGAGCTGCTCACCTCAGGGTGGCAGGAAGGAGACAGTGAGCGAGGAGGGCCCAGGGTCCCAAAACCTCCCGCGTAGGCACACCCTCAGCGAGCTCAGCGAGCTACTTTCTTCCCACTAGGCCCCACCTCTTAAAGGTTCGACCACCTCCAGCAGTGCCACGGGCTGGCGAGCCAGCCTTCAACACATGAGCTTTTTGGAGGCACTTCAGCTCCAACAGTAGCGAAGTTTATAGTATTTTTTACTCATAATTGCCAAAGTTAGAAGGAACCACACTGTCCTTCAATAGATGAATGGATAAATGGTGGTACCTCTAGGCAATGAAGTATTATTCTACATTAAAAAGAAATCAGCTACCAAAAGCCGTGAAAACACATGGACATGCATATTAAATGCACAGTGAAAGAACCCAATCTGGAAAGGCTACCTATTGTATGATTCCAACTATAGGACATCCCGGAACAGGCAAAATTATGGAATAAAAAGAGGAGTGGCTGCAGGAGTCAGAGGGGAGGGAGAGGAAGCACAGAGGGTTTTTAGGGCAGAGAAACGATGCTATATGATTCTGTCCTGGTGGACACCTGTCGTTATGCATGAGTCAGAAACCCAGGGAGCAGAGTGAACCCTAGTGTAAACTAAGGCCTGGTGTGACACTGTGTTTGCGACGGTTCTTTGATTGCAGCATACACACCACTGTGGGTGGGTAACGGGGAAGGTTGTGCGTATGGAGGGGCAAGCGATATACAGGAGCTTGACATTGCTATGAACCAAAAAATGCCATAAAAGATTATTCAAAGAATTAAAAATAGAGCCGGGCGTGGTGGCGCACGCTTGTAATCCCAGTACTTGGGAAGCTGAGACAGGAGGATCACAGGTTCGCGGCCAGCCTCAGCTACTTAGTGAGGCCCTCGGCAACTTAGTGAAACCCTGTTTCAAAATAAAGAATAAAAAATAGGGCTGGGGGTGTAGCCCAGAGGTAGAATGCCCCTGGGTTCAATCCTCGGTACCGCAAAAAAAAAAAAAGAATTAAAAATAAAAGGAATAGAAGCATACTGTAGGAAAATTCAAAGGGAACAGAAAGGCACAAGGCGCCTCTATCCCTTTCCCTAAAGGTCACCACTGAGCAGTTTCTGATGTATAGTTCAAGACCCACATGCAAACATATACACACATGAACATGTATGAATATATTTCTATAAATGTACACACATATATGTTTAGTTCATGTATGTTCACATACATGTATAATGTAAAAAGAGGAAAGATGTATTTGCACATCACAATCCAGTACAAAGTTAGGCTCTGCTGTAACGGACCACATGATACTGTGATAGAATATGAAACACTTATGTGCGTGGCAGCTTGTGGGACAGAGCCCATTAACCTGTGGGGTCAGAACTGAGGAGAACTGTCAAACATCAGCTGGTGGTGGTGAACAGGTCAGTGTGCAAAAAACCTTAAAATCCAGCCGGGCGTGATGGCGCACGCTTGTAATCCCAGTACTTGGGAGGCAGAGACCGGAGGATCTGGGTTCGCGGCCAGCCTCAGCTACTTAGTGAGGCCTCTGCAACTTTGTGAGACCCGGTTTCAAAATAAAGGATAAAAAATAGGGCCGAGGGTGTAGCTCGGAGGTAGAACAACCCTGGGTTCAATCCCCAGTACCGCAAAAAAAAAAAAAACCTTAGAATCTGCTCATAGAGTGCGTGAGCCAGAGGGAAACCAGTTTTGCTGTTTTTCTTTTTGGTCCACATTCCTACCTGGTGTGCCTCCTGCTTACTGTTTGGCAAGATGAAGAGCTAGCCCTGAGCCAGTCTGAGCAGCTCATGGCCTGCCTGCGCCAGCCTGGGGCAGCTCATTTGTCCCCAGGTTACTGGGCAAGGCAGCCTTGTACAGTTTTCACCCCAAATCCTAGGCATACAGAGACAAAATGTCCACAGTGGGAGAGATGCTGGAGACTGTCCAGTTCCCACCTCCCTTGGTTTTGTAGCTAAAGCAGGCCAGGGACACAGCTTGTTCAAATCATAGGTACACTAGGAGGCAGGTCGGTGGTAGAACAGGGCAACTGGCAGGCCACACACTGAGCAACCAAACCTGTGTCCACCTCACCCCCGGGGGGGGGCTCATTTGGTGATCCTAGCTGGTCCTGCCATGGTTGCATGGTTGACCTGCTTTAGACCCTCCTCCAAGGACAGCTCAGAAGAGGACAGCAAGGATGTGCTTAGAACAGGGCTCTGCCAAGGCCATCTCTCGTGTGTGTGTGTGTGTGTGTGTGTGTGTGTGTGTGTGTGTAGCAACCCTCAGTTCCTTGGCTCACTCCACTCCTTCCCCTGAATAAATTAAACATTTAAACCCAAAGCTCTTGGCTCTTGGCAGGAAGGATGCCAGATACAGGTCACCCAAGGTCACTGCAGGAGCCGGCCCCAGTAGACCACGGGAGTAACAGCGGCTCTAGACTTCCACGGAGTGAGTCACAGTAGGACGCACTGATTAATAACGACAGACATTTTTTTTTACCCTTTTAATCATGGAGAACATGTGTAAAACACAACAGCATAGCTAGGCATGGTGGTGCAATGCCTGTAATCCCGGTACTTGGGAGGCTAAGACAGGAGGATTACAGATTCAAGGCCAGCCTCAGCAACTTAACTAGACCCTGTTTCAAAATTAAAAAACAAAAACAAAAACAAAAAGGTCTGGGGTTGTAGCTCAGAGGTAAAGTGCCCCTGGGTTCAATCCCCAGTACCAAGCCAAACCAACCAACCAACCAACCAAACACAGCAGCACAATAAATCCTCATCCCTCAGTTTCAATGACATCCAGGTCAATCTTGAGCCCCCCGACCCCACCCACTCCCCTGTCATATTTTGAAGAAAATCCAGTCCCTGGATCAGTGTGCTTACCCAGTTACCAAGGCAACGCTCCAAACCACCGGTGAATGCTGTTTTCCAGGGCACTGGTTAAACATACAGGCCTGCAGCCCTGCTCCCCAAGAGGATCCCAGCATCCTGCTCATGTGTACCCCATAAATACAGCCTGGCGGCAGAATGAACAAGGGTCTGGAGCCTGTGCCTTGCTGGTTGGTGGCTTAGTGGCAGTGGCCATGACGCTCAGGATCCCTCCAGCTCAATTTTCTCCTTTACCACCCCTCCCTCACTTGCTCCTAAGATCATGGATGTATCAAATAGGAGGTGTCTGGCCCTGCAGGTGCAGGGCAAGAACAGCACAGTAAATACTTGAACCCAAGGCTCCAAGCAAGGACATTCTACAGAGCAGTACCCAGCTGGCATGCGGCACAGCTCCAGGGACCTAGAGCACACACGATCAAAGCTTCCCTCCAGGCGGGGCGTGGTGGCGCACACTTGCAACCCCAGTACTTGGGAGGCAGAGACAGGAGGATTGCAGGTTCGGGACCAGCCTCAGCTACTTAGTGAGGCCCTCCACAACTTAGACCCTGTTTCAAAATAATGCATAAAAAAATAGGGGGGAGTATAGCTTGGAGGTAGAATGCCCCTGGGTTCAATCCCCAGTACTGCAAAAAACAAAAAAACAACAACAAAACACTCCCCTCCAGGCACCAGGTCTGTTCGCCTTTACTTCTGCATCCACCATCTACTGCCCCCAAAAGTCTCACTCAGGTCTAACCAGGACCCCAACCCCAGCTGGGGTGCGAGCAGAGGCTGGCGGCGTGACGTGCAGCTCAGGGCTGCCTGAACCACTCTGACACCAACGCAGCCTCCTGCAAATGTGAAGTTAGCAGGGACAGTTTAAAGAGGGATTCACTCTCCAGAAAGGTTAGGAAATGCTGACTACTACACATTATGTGCTACAACTAATACCTCCCCTTCCAGGAAACTGCCAGTGCCCAACAGCATAATAAAAGCTCTAAGAAGGGCCCCGTGGTGGCGCACGCTTGTAATCCCAGTACTTTGGGAGGCGGAGACCGGAGGATCCAGGTTCGTGGCCAGCCTCAGTTCTCGCTCTCTCTCCCTCTCTCCCTCCCTCTCTCTCCTTAGTGAGGCCCTCGGCAACTAGTGAGACCCGGTTTCAAAATAAAGTATAAAAAATAGGGCTGGGGGTGTAGCATGGAGGTAGAACGCCCCTGTGTTCAATCCCTGGTACCGCAAAAAAAAAAAAAAAAGCTCTGAGAAGTCCTGTAACAAAGAAGCCCACTTACCTCTATCCTCGAATCTCCCCAACTTATTAGGCCATAATCATAGTCACTGTTTATTGACTGTTTATTATATGCCAGGCGTGGCATTTAGTGCTTTACGTGGAATATAAATTTCCAAAGCTTGGCATGGTGGCGCATGCTAGTAATTCCAGTACTTGGGAGGCTGAAACCGGAGGATCTGGGTTCAGGGCCAGCCTCAGCTACTTAGTGAGGCCCTCTGCAACTTCATGAGACCCGGTTTCAAAATATAAAAAATAGGGCCAGGGGTGTAGCGCGGAGGTAGAACGCCCCTGGGTTCAATCCCCGGTACTGCAAAAAAAAAAAAAAATTCCAACAACCCTAAGAGATAAGTATTGAAACTAACATCCTGCTCATAGAGATGAGGAGACAGAGGCCCAGGGAGATGACAGCTAGTAAACGACTGAATCGGAAAACAACACAGACCCTGCGGCTCAGAGGCCAGGGCTGTCACTCCTCCGCAACACACACACACACACACACACACACTCACACACACACTCACACACACACACTCACACACACACTCACTCACTCTCTACACACACACACTCACTCTCTTCACACACACACACACACTCACTCTCTTCACACACACACACAT
>PVJS01018704.1:20258-34673 GCA_004027185.1 Glis glis | reverse complement strand
AGGAGGAGGAGGAGGAGGAGGAGAGGTAAGGGTCCAGGGACAGATATATCCCCTAAGGCCACACTCCCAGTAACCTACCTTCTTCAAGCACACCCTACCTGCCTACATTACTACCCAGTAAATCCATTCAAGTTATCAACCCATCAGTGGATTTATCTACTGATGAGATTATAGCCCTGGTTTGATTACATCACATTCTAAACATTTTTTATAATGCCAATGCATGAGCTTTTCTGGGGAGACATCTATATTCAAACCATAACAACCTTTTTTTTCTGGTCTGTAGTTATATGTCTTATGGATTAATCTATGAAGAGTCTGGAATGATCTATTTTGTAGGGCTAACTTAGTTCTAACATAAAGCTTGGATCATGTAGAGTCTCAAAAAATGCCCTGTGCATTCAGTAAGCTTCTCCACTCTGATTGGTGGAGTTCAAACATGCCTGATGCTATATGAGCTCTGTGAATCTTATGGTTTATAAAACTCTAGTAAATTATTCTTGCTCCAGTAGTCATTCTTTGGTTGATATTGTGGAGTTTCACTCTATGATGTACATATTGGTATCCAGATAAAAGAGATCCTCTATTCAGATTCTGGAATTCTTTCTCTGCATTGTTCTCCCTTTTCAGGAATTACGCCCTGCAAATTCAGCCCCTCTGCCTGCCTTAACTCTAGTCTCCATCTCTGACTCATTTTGGGTTCCTGCTACCTGTGCTGCAATCTGGACACTGCCTCCAGGCAGAAAGCTGGGCAATCACCAGACTCATCTTATTTGTTTCAATCCTTTTGTTATGCTCGGTCCAGTGTCACAAGGAAGAAGAGGAATCCGAATGGATTTGGAGGGTCGATTTATTCGGCCGCGGTTAAAACAGACAGCCAGGCTAGGGATGCAGTCCAACGCAAAGTTAGGAGCTGCGACCCTGAACTAGTTTCACAGAGTTTTTAAAGGCAAAAAGCACACGCAGGTGGTCGGGGATGGGGGGAGCTCATTGCCTAAGTTATAGCCAATGGGGTGCTGACAAAACCACTAGTCTGAAGTAAGCAGGAGTTGTGTTATTTTTTCGATTGGCTCTAGCTAGGAAGGTATGGTATGTCCGGAACATGGCCCAACTTTGAGTTAGGAAGGTACGTTATGTCTGGAACATGGCCCAACGCTTCCAGGATGTTGGGGTTAGGTAAGCAGGATGTTAGTTCATGCTTCAGGGGTTGTGCTACGTGCTCTTTTCACTGATTTGTTGTTCTGGGCCTGAGGGGAATTCCAGACCAGGTCGAACATGGAGTCACTCTTGTTAGGGCTCTCTAGGGCCCTACACTTTCTCAGGGATAATAGTCCTGAAACACTTGTTGTCCAATGACTGAAAATTATTTTTAATATGCTTTTATTGGTGCATTATAGTCTCACATCATAATGTAAATCATGTTGACAGTGACATACATGCATACAGCACTTGGTGTCTCCCCCCTGCCCCACATCCCCATTTCCCCCCTTCCCAATACAGAGTACTGAGATTGACATTGGTATTTTCACATATGTACACATAGTCGATGGTAGTAATTCCATTAATGAACCTCACTTTCCCCTCTCCCTTTCCCTTAGTCCACCTCCCAGGCTCCACTGAGGTTTCTCCTCCATTATCTGAACTCCCTCTGGTATCCCAATTACTCCCTAGCTTGTGCATATTGGAGAAAATATATGATCCTTGACTTTCTGTGACTGGCTAATCTCACTTAACATAATGTTCTCCAGGGCCTTCCATTTTCTTGCAATTGACATAATTTTGTTCTTCTTTATTGCTGAGTAGAATGCCATTGTGTGTATATCCCATAATTTTGTAATCCATTCATCTGTTGATGGACACCTAGATTGGTTCCATAATTTGGCTATTGTGAATTGTGCTGCTATGAACATGGGTATGCATATATTACTGTAGTACTCTGATTATAGCAGGATCATATGGTGGATCCATTCTTAGTTTTCTGAAGAATCTCCACACTGATCTCCATATAGCGGCTGGTATAGCAGGATCATATGGTAAATCCATTTTCAGTTTTCTGAGGAATTTCCACACAGATCTCCATAGTGGCTGAACTAATTTGCAATCCCACCAACAGTGTAGAAGAGTTCCAATTTCCCCACATCCTCACCAACATTTATTGTTTTTTGACTTCTTGATTATTGCCACTCTAGTTGGGGTTAGATGGAATCTCAGTGTAGTTTTGATTTGCATCTCCCTGATTGCTAATGATGTTGAACATTTTTTCATGTATTATTAGTCATTTGTATTTCTTCTTTTGTAAAGTGTCTATTCAATTCAATTGCCCATTTCTTGATTGGATTTTTTTTAGTTTAAAGTCTTTAAAGTTCTTTGTATATTCTAGATATTAGTCCTCTGTCAGAGGGATTGCTAGCAAAGATCTTCTCCCATTCTGTAGGCTTTCTCTTTAGACTCTTGATGGTTTCCTTTGATGAGCAGAAACTTTTTAGTTTAATGCCATCCCACTTGTTAATTCTTGTTTTAGTTTCCTGGCTTTGGAGGTCTTATTGAGGAAGTATCTACCTGTGCCTATATGTTGGAGTGTTGAACCTATGCCCTCCTCTAGTAATTTCACAGTCTCTGGTCTAACTTCCAGGTCTTTGATTCATCTCGAGTTGACACCTACACAGGGTGAGAGGTAAGGATTTAGTTCCATTTTTCTACAAATGGATAACCAGTTTTCCAGACACCATTTGTTGAAAAGGTTGTCTTTTCTCCAATGTATGTGTCTGGCACCTTTGTCAAAAATCAGTTGGCTATAAGTGTGTGGATTTATTTCTGTATCTTCTATTCCATTGGTCTATGTGTCTGTTTTTGTGCCAGTATCAAGCTACTTTTATGACTATAGCTCTGTAGTATAATTTCAAGTTAGGAAATGTGATGCCTCCTGCATGGTTCTTATTGCTGAGAATTGCTTTGGCCATTCTGGGTCTTTTGTTTCTCCATATGAAATTTATGACTGATTTTTCTAGGTAAGTGAAGAATGACATTGGTATTTTGATAGGGATTGCATTGACTCTGTAGATCACTTTGGTAGAATGACCATTTTGATAATATTATCTAAGAGCAAGGGGGATCTTTCCATCTTCTAAGATCTTCTTCAATTCCTTTCTTCAGTGTTTTATAATTTTCACTTGAAAGGTCTTTTACCTTATTGGTTAGGTTTATTCCTAGGTATTTTATTGGTTTTTAGGTTATTGTGAATGGAATTGTTTTCTGGATTTATTTTTCAGTGGATTCATGGTTAGCATATAGAAAAGCTATTGATTTTTTTAGGTTAATTTTATATGCTGCTGCTTTGCTAAATTTGTTAATCAGCTCTAGTAGTCTTTTAGTTGAGATTTTTGGGTCTTCTAAATATATGATCATGTCATCTTAAAGATAATTTAAATTCTTCTTTTCCTATTGAATTCCTTTGATATCCTTCTCTTGTCTTATTGCTCTAGCAAGAGTCTCGAGGACTATATTGCAAAGGAGTGGTGATAGTGGGCATCCGTGTCTTGTTCCTGATTTTAAAGGGAATTCCTGCAGTTTTTCCCCATTCAATATGATGTTGGCTTTGGGTTTATTATATATTGACTTAATGATGTTGAGGTACATTCCTTCTATTCCAATTTTCTGTAGAGTTTTTAGTATGAATGGGTGTTGAATTTTGTCAAATGTTTTTTCAGCATCTATTGAAATGATCATGTGATTTTTGCCCTTAGTTCTATTTATGTGGTGAATGACATGTATTGATTTGTATATGTTGAACGCTTGCTTTCCTGGGATGAAACCAACTTGGTCATGGTGTAAAATTTTCTTGATGTGGTTTTGAATGTGCATGGCTAGTATTTTGTTTAGAATTTTTACATCTATGTTCATCAATGATATTGGTCTGTATTTTTCTTTTCTTGAGATATCTTTATTTGGTTTTGGTATTATGGTGATACTGGCTTCATAGAAGGAGTTTGGAAGAATTCCATCTCTTTCGAGTTCACAGAATAACTTATGAAGTATTGGGTTTAGTTCTTCTGCAAAGGTTTTGTAGAATTCAGCTGGAAATCTATCTGAACCTGGGCTTTTCTTTGATGGCAGGCTTTTTATTGCTGTTTCTTTCTTTTTTTTGTGGTACTGGGGGTTGAACCCAGGGGCATTCTACCTCTGTGCTAAACCCCCAGCCCTATTTTTTTATACTTTATTTTGAAACCGAGTCTCACGAAGTTGCGGAGGGCCTCACTAAGTAGAGAGAGAGAGAGAGAGAGAGCTGAGGCTGGCCGCGAACCCGGATCCTCCGGTCTCTGCCTCCCAAAGTACTGGGATTACAAGCGTGCGCCACCACACCCGGCTTATTGCTGTTTCTATCTCTTTGCTTGCTATTGGTCAGTTTAGGTTTTCTATATCTTTTTGGTTCAATTTAGGTAAGTTGTATGGATCTAGAAATCTGTCTATTTCTTCTATGTTTTCCAGATTATTGGAATGAAAATTTTCAAAATAGGTTCTGATGATCCTCTATATTTCCCCACTGTCTTTGGTAATGTCTCCTTTTTAATTTCTGATTTTAATAATTTGGGTTGATTCTTTCTTTTATATAATGTTTTATTATATGTGTTCATCGTTATCATACATTTAAACAAAGCCATATTTTTAGACATTTGGTTCTTTCCCATATTTTGCCTATGTCAATAATTTGGTGATAAACATAGTCAGGTATATTTCTTTATATACATCCATATTTATTTCCTCAGGTTTAATTTCCCAGAAACAGAATTGTTAGCTGAATATCAAAATAGTGTGCCTATTTGGGGATTTAGTTACATATTGTTAAATATTCTCCGTGGAAATCCACTTTTCTTTTTTAAATTTATTTTATTAGTGCATTGCAATCATATATCTTGAAGGATTTCAGGGTGGTTGATGTATACATGCACTTCTCTGTCAATTAGCCCTCTCCAATTCCCACACCCCCTGCCTCCCCCCTCCCTCCTTCCCATTTTCAGCATAGTAGTTGACTTTGATATCTTTGTGTAAGTCCGTCCTGTCCACCAATTTGTTTCCCTCTCCTTCCCATCCTTCTCCCCCAGTTAGTTCACTTTATTCGCTCATCTGAGGTTTTCTCTCTTTGTCTGTAGTCCCTCCTATGCGGGGTTGTGGTTCATCCTCCCGTGACCTCAGTACTGGGGTACTCTGGGGCAGGGCTGGGGGCTTTACCTCCGCTCTCCCCTTACCAGGTGAAATGCATGCGTGGAAATATGTATAGCCAAGCCAGGCATGGTGGTGCACGCTTGTAATCCCAGTACTTTGGGAGGCGGAGACCAGAGGATTCGGGTTTGCAGCCAGCCTCAGCTCTATCTATCTATCTATCTATCTATCTATCTATCTACTTAGTGAGGCCCTACGCGACTTCGTGAGACTTGGTTTCAAAATAAAGTATAAAAAATAGGGTCGGAGGTGTAGCGCAGAGGTAGAACGCCCCTGCGTTCAATCCCTGGTACCGCAAAAAAAAAAAAAAAGAAATATGTATAGCCCACTCTTTCTGCTGCCTCACACTCCGCTGCTCTTTGGCTTTCTTTGTTTTGTTGAATTTTGGCTGTCCTACTTTTCTTGTTAAGAAGCAGTCTTCCCGCTGGCTGAGTTCTGAGTTTCCGAGTGCCGGCAACACGCTGCCTCCCTTTATCTAGCTCATCCGTGTTCTCATTGCTGAGTTGCTCCAGGGGGCCATGCCATATTCATCCAGGTCCTCAGTGCTGTGGTGTTCTGCGCCGGTGCTAGGCTACTCCAGGGGGGCCATGTTTCACCCACTCTTTCTCAGTGTTGGCGTGCTCCTGTGCCTGGCCGACTCATCTACGTCTCTCTGCATCACCTTCTTTGTGGGGGCTGAGGTTCGCGGCCCACCCTTTGCAGTTGCTGCCATTGTAGGTGTGGATTTGGTTCAACTTGGGCTTCATCGTAGTCTGATGTTGAGTGCTTTTGATGGTGGGCTATAATCGCTGGTTTCACAAGAATCAGCTGTTTCTTTGCTGGAGGATTCTGGGAGCCGTGGTGCTGGCATGACTCAGCCAAGATGGCGCCTTTATATCTGCTCTCCACCCACCAGGTGAAATACTTTGAGCTCCCTACCTCCCTCCGCTCCTTCCACTGACTCACAATCTGCTGCACTTTGGCTCTCATTATTTTGTTGAATTTTGACTATCCTGCTTTTCTTGTCAAGAAGCAGTCTTCCTGCTGGCTGAGTTCTGACTCTCAGAGCACCAGTGACATGGTGCCTCTCGCATTCCCGCCATCTTGGTTCTCCCCTGCAAGGCCTCTTTGGCTCTGGCCAGCTCCTGCTCCTTCTGTGCCAGCTGGACCCTGAGCTCCATGGCCGAGAGGACCGTGGCAGCCTTGCTGCCCTGCGACGCCTCCAGGTCCTTGGCCAACATCTCCTTCATCTGCCGGAGAAGGTAAACTTCTTCCTGGAGCCGGGACACCTCTTCCCACAGGAGCACCGGCTGGCCACAGTTGCCATCCGCTGAAGCCTGGAATGCCCCAGCGCGGGGCCAATCGCTAGGCCCCACTGCATCCGTGCACAGCTCTCAGGCTGCGGGCCTGGTGGTCGCGTGGGCCCCACCCAAATATATTTTTAAAAATGGTTGAAAGACCTCTGGGTGCCAGAGTGTGGGCAGGAGAGGGTGCTGGGGAGCGGTGAGCTGTCTCCCTGCTGGGCTCAGCGGCGGCCAGCGCCCAGAGCCCAGAGCTCTGCGGCCGCGGCAGCGCCTTCCTCCTCATCCTCTTCACGGGTTCCGAGGCAGGACGCAGCTAACGCCCCAGCCCCGCAGCCCTCCTCCCTTCCCTGCTTTTCTTGTTAAGAAGCAGTCTTCCCGCCAGCCGAGTTCCGAGTTTTGGAGTGCTGGCAACACGCTGCCTCCCTTTATCTCACTCACCCGTGTTCTGTGGATCTGGTTCGATTTGGACTTCATCATGGTCTGATGTTGACTGCTTTTGATGGTGGACTATAATTGCTGGTTTAACAAGAATCAGCTGTTTCTTTGCTGGAGGATTCCGGGACCTGCAGTGCTGGCATGGCTCAGCCAAGATGGCACCTTTGTCTCTGCTCTCTGCTTACCAGGTGAAATGCTTTGAGCTTCCTACCGCTCTCCCCTCTTTACTGCCTCGCATTCTGTTGCACTTTGTCTCCCATTGTTTTGTTGAGTTTTGGCTGCCCTTGTTTTCTTGTCAAGAAGCAGTCTTCCTGTCTGCCGAGTTCTGACTCTCTGAGCGCGGGCGAGACACTGCCTCTCACTATTCCACCATCTTGGTTCTCCGATTCTCTCTTTCTTTTGGTTAGGTTGGCTAGGGGTTTGTCAATCTTATTAGTCTTTCAAAGAAGCAGCTTTTTGGTTTTTTATCCTTTTTATTGTTTTTTGTCCTCTATTTCATTGATTTGTGCTGATTTTATTAATCTCCTGGCTTCTCCTGGCCTTGGGATTAGACTATACCTGTTTTTCTAGGTCCTTGAGGTATGTCATTAGGTTCTTTTTTGGTGACTTTCTGTTTTTCTTATGTGGGGGCACTCAGTACTATAAATTCTCCTCTTAACACTGCCTTCAAAGTGTCCAATAGATTTTGGTACGTTGTGTCTCTATTTTCATTTATTTACAGAAATTTTTTATTTCTCCCCTTATTTCTTCTCTGATCCAGTCCTCATTCAAGAGTGTATCATTCAGTCTCTATGTATTTATGTAATTTCTTTTGGTCTTCCTCTTGATTTCTACTTTCATTCCCCTGTGATCTGAGAAGATGCAGGGAATTATGTTACATTTTTTCAATTTGCTGGTGCTTGCTTTGTGGCCCAGGATGTGGTCTATTTTGTAGAAGGTTCCATGAGCAGCTGAGTAGAATGTGTATTCAGCTGTTGCTGGTTGAAATATTCTGTATATGTCTATGAGGTCCATTTGGTTTATAGTGTTCTTTAGGTCTGAGGAGTTTTCACTCATCTTTTGTCTGGAAGATTGATCTAGTGGTGTGAGGGGTGTGTTGAAGTCTCCCAATATTATTGTATTTGGGTCTATTTGAGACCTGATGTCCCAACGATTTTTACAAAAGTGGGTGCACCCACATTTGGGGCATAAATGTTTACTATCATCATATCTTCTTGTTGGATTGTTTCTTTTATTAATAAGAAGTGACCTGCTTTATCTTTTCTGATGTATTTTAGCTTAAAGTCTGTTTTATTGGATATGACCGTTGTTACCCCTGCTTTTTTTCGGTCTCCATTTGCATGGTATATCTTTTTCCATCCTTTCACCTTTAGCATATGGATATCTTTGGCTGTAAGGTAAGTTTCTTGCAAGCAGCATTTAGTTGGATTATGTTGTTAAATCCATATTGCCAGTCCATGTCTTTTAATTGGGGAGTTAAGACCTGTGACATTCAGTGTTACTATTGAGATATGATTTATGTTTCCTGTCATTTTGAGTTCTATTCTCTGTTTAGTGTAGTGTTATTTCTTCTTTGTTTAGTTGCCCATCTGGTGGAGTTCACCCCTTCTCTGGTTCTGGAATTTGCTTCTTTTTTCTTCTTTGTGTTTTATTTCTTTAAGTATTTGATGTAGTGCTGGCTTGGTAGTCATAAATTCTTTTACTTTCTGCTTGTCTTGGAATATTTTTATTTCTCCATCAATTTTGAATGATATCTTTGCTGGACATAGCAGTCTTAGTTGGAAATTGTTTTCTTCCAAGGTCTGGAGTACATCATACCAGTTCCTCCTGGCTTTCATGATTTGGATTGAGATGTCTGGAGTGATTTTTATTGTTTTGCCCCTGAATGTCACACATTCTTTTGTTCTTGCAGCTTTTAAGATTCTTTCCTTGGCTTCTATGTTAGTCATTTTGATTATTACATGGTGTGGGGAAGTGCTTCTTCGATCTTGTCCTAATGGTGCTCTGCATGTCTCCTGTACATAGATGTCCAAGTCTTTTATGTTTGGGATATTCTCTGAAATTATTTCTCTGAAAGGTTTCTGATACTCTTGGTTTGTGCTTCTAGACCTTCTTCAATGTCTTTTATCCATAAGTTAGGACATTTCATATTGTGTTATATTTCTTGGATGTTCAAGTTGCGTTGTTGTATTGTCTTCTCTATATTGACTGTGTTTTCAGTTTTGAATGAACTGTCTTCCAAGAGTGAGACTCTGTTTTCCGTGTGGTCTAGCCCGCCAGAGGTGGTTTCTATTGTGGTCTTTAATTCATTTATTGACTCCTTCATTTTGCTCAAAGCCTCTTTTTGCTTCTTTCATAGGGCCTCAATTTCCTCCTTCATTTCCTGTATACTTTCTTTGAGGCCTTTCATCATATTTAAGATCAAAATTTGGAATTCTTTTTCTTGCATTTCCTGCAGATCAGAATTGGTGATCTTTTTTGTTGTTGAGTTGTGGGAGTTTATTGTTTCCTTGCTGTTCTTCATTCTCATATTTTCAGTGTTCTCAGGTTTGCATTTCTATTGCCTTGGCATCTTCTTTCTCTTTGTGTGTGAGTCCTGTGTCTATTTGTTATCACTTTATAATAAGGCCTATGCTGGGGGTATATATTTGCCTCTTCCAATCTGTCTTATATAATAAAACTTTTGAGTTTGTCTCCCAGAGCCTTTTTAACTAGATATAGTTCTTAGTGCAGACAAACAGGAGTCTGTGATTGACTGCAGGTCGCTGTGCTCTCTAGGCCCAAACTCCATAGGGCCAGAGACTATGATGTTATGTTCACAGCCTGCAGCCTGCTGGTTGGGATTTAATGCCCCACAGACACCACTGCTGCTCTGCTTATTGTGAGCCCGTGATACTGCAGAGTGCTGACCACCAGTCTCTGGTTAGTGAGCTTAAGCTCAACAAGGCCAGCAAATGCTATGTTCCCAGCTTGTGGCCCGTGGGACACCACCCCTGATCTGCTTGTTATGATCATGTGGAGCACTGTCGGTCACTGGCATGCATGCATGTCAGGCACAAACTCTGCTGATGGAGAGAGTGTTGAGTTCCCAGCCTGTAGCTGTGATCAAGTGAAACCCTGCTGGGTCCCTGGCCTCCCAGCTTTCAGGGCCCAAACTCTGGCAGGGAGAGATTGTACAGTTCTAAGCCTGGGTCTTAGGTAGTTCCATTATTTAGCCCCAGGGACACCACTGCTGCTCTGGGCAGCTGTGATCTCTTGAGCCCTTGTTGGCCTCTGATGATAGTGCTTGTAATGCCCAAACATGGCCAGGCACAAGTTTATTGCTTTCTGAGCCTGCAGTTCAGTAGGATGAGTTATTTCCCCCCACATACACCATGGCTGGCTGTCCTATGGTCATCCCTGGAGACCCTGGAAGTGCTTGGTGAACTGTGACTCTAGTGCTCTCCGGCCTGAATGCCCCTAGGGGCTGTCTGCTAGTGTCCGACAGTATTCCCCACCCCCACCTCCGCAGGGTGATTTGCAAAGTCACAGACCAGGCCAGTCTATTCCTTGCCACACAAATCCCTGTTGCCCTACAGGACGGTTTCCCCTGGGACAGCTTGTTAACTCACAGTCTTGATGAGCACTGCTCTGGGTCCCTGCAGGCAGAGATGAGTTCAGCTGCAGCTGCAGGATCTAGCTGGGCTATCTGGGTAGTCGGGTCTTTGTCAAGCTTGGAAAGAAGAGTGGACTGCTTTTCATGATGGTCTGTATTAGCTGGCTTCATAAGAATCTACTTCTTCTTTGCTGGCACCGCTGCTGCTCTCTGCTTACCAGGTGAGACATGTGGAGCTCTGTATAGTCTTCTGCTCTCTCTTCTGGCTCTGATTCTTCACATTTCAATTGTCATTGTTTTGTGCTCTTTTCTTCTCTTGTCAAGAAGCAGTCTTCCTGTGGTAGAGTTCTGAGTCTCAGAGCAACTGAAACACATTGTATCCCTCTATGCCACCATCTTTTTTTTTTTTTTTTTGCCGTACTGGGAATTGAACCCAGGGGGGTTCTACCTCCGTGCTACACCCCCGGCCCTATTTTTTTTATACTTTATTTTGAAACCGGGTCTCATGAAGTTATGGAGGGCCTCACTAGGTAGAGAGAGAGAGAGAGAGACAGGGAGAGAGAGAGAGAGAGAGAGAGCGAGAGCTGAGGCTGGCCGTGAACCCGGATCCTCCGGTCTCCACCTCCCAAAGTACTGGGATTACAAGCGTGCACCACCGCACCTGGCTGCCACCATCTTTTTTAATCTGAAAATTATTCTTATATTTTCTCCAGTTTTCTGGTTGCTTATGGTGGGAGGATAATTCCAGAATCCATTACTCTGTCATGGTTGAAAATGCAACCCCAGGGCTTTAATGATATGGGAATGATAAATCAATTATACTTCCAGCTTATTAAGTTTTGGTTCCTTCCAGATTTTGTTCTATGGATAAATAGACTTTAAAAGGTTAGTAGTACTATTATCATACATTTGGTAGTTTTCAGCTAATGAAGTATGAAGGCACTTTCTTTTATATAAGATGCTGGTCATTTATCAGAGGAATAAATATTTGACAATATTTTTGAATCTTGTTCTGATTACAAAGATAATGCATTTTTATTGCAAACTAAATGGAAAGCGCATAACAGTTTAAAGAAAAAATAAAAATCAATCATAATTCCAGTCCCTAGAAACTATTAGAGTAAACATGTTGGTTTATTTCTAACAGTTCTTTTGTTTATACATATAAACTGATAGAAATCTCATAAGCTACAGTATTGGGGGTCAGGGTAGAGTATGGCAAATGGCCCCCAAACTGCAGTTCAAATAAAAACTGTAAGAATGTTCAAGAACATGGTTTGAAGATAAAATAATTTAACTTAGTATATAATCAACATTTAAACAAACATTTAGGTTCTCAACATGTTTGGGTTTGTGGCATGCCTTTAGTTCTAGACATTTTGGCAGCACTCAAGAAGAACTTGCTAAATCGTCAGCCATCAGTGTTTCAGTAATAGTGCTCACGGTGTGTGTAAAAGCACACACAGCCAACACACTAGTTATCTGCTTATCTTCCTCACTGTTTCACAGTTTGAGAATCCTGAGCTCCATGACTCTGAATTCACACACAGTTGCCAACAAATGGATCTTAGGGTGAGATAAATCTGTGTTTCAGAGATATCATTTTCCAAAGTGTACAATTTTTAAAGCAGAAAAAAGAGATATTTGAATGTAGGAAGAACCTTAGGTTAGGGGAGTCGGGTTCAGAATGAGATTACTCCTACAAAAGGACTACTCTGTAGGGATTAATATCCTGGGGACTTTCCTTTGGACTTTGGCAAAGACATCTTTAGAGCATTTCTTCAGGTTACCTTTCTTCCTACAACATTTTAATTTCCTTAAATTTCTTTGAGCCCTTTAGCGAAGTCCTTTGCCAGGGGATCAGACAGAGATAGCACAGTCACGTAAGGTGAGGCTTGCCCTGTGCTAACCTGTAGTGTTTGTGGATAAGAAATGCTAGGGCTTGGGTTTGGGAGTGGCTGGCAGGGAGGAGGTGGCCTGTGGCAGGGCCAAGAGAATCTGCAGAGCCACGTCACTTACAAGAGGGTCGTCCAAAATGATCTAAGTCAGAACCTCTGCTTTTCCATTATTTTCTCTAGAGAGAATAGACACTTATAAAAAATGGGAGGAATCAGGCGTGTTGGTGCATGCTTGTAATCCCAGTACTCGGGAGGCTTAGACAGGAGGATCTCAGGTTTGAGAACAGCCTTAGGAACTTAGTGAAGCCCTCTGCATCTTAGTGAGAACCTGTTTCAAAATAAAAATAAAATAGGGCAGGGGTTGTAGCTCAGAGGTAGAATGCCCCTGTGTTCTGTTCAATCCCCAGAACCAAAAATAAATAAATAAATAAATAAATAAATAAGTAAGTAAACAAACAAAATAGGAGGAATAGAAAACTTGGTTTACATAGTATAGTTGTTAAAAATGGAATTATACTGAGCATTCAGTATGTGGCCTGCTTTTTAAAATAATTTCAGTGTTTTTTCATGTCATAAAATATAATTTACAAGTGTGATTTTCTTCAGATGTCATTTTTATGATTATTACAGTGATTTATTTGGATAATGTTTGCACCTATAAATGAAACTTGTTGGCAGATGTGCATGTAGATGGTTCAAAATGCCTGACTACTTTGGAGAATGGTGTCAGAGCCCAAATAACTTGGAAATCTCCACTCTGGACTGGTTAGGTCAGTATTAATCACAGCTGGAAAAAGGAGATGAGGAAGCTGCCTCATAGATTCATGAATGTGTTTGAATTCTGTTACTAACAGAGTAAATTTTATTAAATCCAGGTCCATAAAAGCTTAACTGTTTTCTATAATTTGAGCTTGTAGGAAACTTTCTGCATGTTCCACTGCTGTGCACACACAGCTGTTGACTGGCTGGGGTTTGGCAAGGCGAGACAGTGTTAAGAGCTGAAGTAGCAGCTCTTTCTCAGATTCACACATTCCTTTGGACTCAATGGAAGCAAGATATTATCTGGTTTATAGACTCATTTGCTTGGCAGACGTCCTTATTTTAGTCAATATGAGTGCATTAAATCTGAGTTTTAAAGACAAGGACCTTACTGTCTTTTTTACGCATGACAAAATCATAGCCACAAAAACAAAGCATGAATTCTGGTATTCAAATGAAGAAAAAGTTCTATTGAGTTGCTTTCCCACCCTGGAAAACTTTCTCTCAGAACAATTTCATGGTGGATGATTCTGTGAGGAATGATACAATGCTGTATCATTGCTATAAATGCTGTAATGTCTGCATGCCAAACTCCTCTCAATGAGTGTGTTCTCTGGAAACTGGAAATTGTGACATGGCCCATGCGTCAGCGTACCCTGTGTCTGGTAATAACGAGGAGTAATGACTGGAACACAGGTGCAGTAGAGATTTAAGATACTCCTAAGTGGTAACCTGACCAAATATTAGGAGAAAATATGCTATGTGTTAGCTTTCTGTCACTGTGACAAAATACCTGTGATAAACAACTTAAAAGGAACAAGATTTATTTTGGCTCACAGTTTGAGAGGTTTCAGCCCATGGTCCTTTGACTCCATTGTTTCTGGGCCTATGGTGAGGCAGAACACCATGGTGGGGAGCCTGTGGTGAAGTAAAGCTACCTACCTCATTGCCGACAGGAATCAGAGTGAGGAAGGGAGAAAGAAATGGGGTGAGGGGGAGAGGGAGAGAGAACTTATTTTGTAACAAAGCTTCTCCCCAAAAACCAATTATGGTAAGAGCCACTGCTGAGGCCAGAGCCTTCATGATTGAATCACCTTCTGAAGGCCGCACCTCAGAACACTGCTGCCTTGGGGACCAAGCCTCCAAATACATGAGCCTTGCGAGACATTGTATTGTATGTTATTTGTGTGTGTGTGTGTGTGTGTGTGTGTGTGTGTGTTTGTGTGTG
>PVJS01018704.1:0-20158 GCA_004027185.1 Glis glis | reverse complement strand
ACTGGGATTACAGGCGCGCACCACCACACCTGGCTCTTGGGGGACATTTTAGATTCAAACCATAACATGGTGTTATTCCCCAGATATAACAAAAGAAGCTACCATTAAACTCCATCTTTTCCTACTGTAGGGCAGTCCCAGAAAAATGCACATGTATTAAGAGAGATCTGCTTAAAACCTATGTGCACGTGAGAACTGAGATGGGAATCTATTGTTTCCATTGCTGTTCTCCAGGTGTCTTCCTTGGACATGAGCTTCTCACCAGGCTGAGTACTAGCCATTGTGTAAAGATGGGTAATTTTCATTGAGTATAGCCACTGATGCAAGTTGACTTCTTTGTGTATGGTCAAAATTCTAAAAGAGAGTTGCCAAGTATTGGGATTACAGGAGTGTCCTACCATGCCCGACCACTAGCCACATTTCAAGGATCAGCAGCTACATATAGCTTAGTAGCTTCCTTATGGAACAACACAGAAGATGATTTCCATCATCCCGAAAGTTCTACTAGACAGTACTTATCAAGGAGGAAGGTGGGTATTTAAACTCATATTTTCCTTTTAATTTAACAATTGTTTCCATAAAAATTTAGAAAATAAGATATAGGAGTTAAGAGGAGAGGATGCTTTTGGGTATTCCTCTCTTAAGGTCAGAAGTCTTTGCACTGAAGATGATATTTGAAATAGGTCTCTAAAGATGAGAAGAAAGTTGCTAAATTGAGAAGGAGCAAGAGAGGACATTCCATTTCTAGTGAAGAGTAGATGCAAAGTCAAAAAAGCATAAATAGGTTAATAAGGCAAGGTGAGAAGCTCAGTGTGCCTGGAGTGAAAGACTTGTAAGAGAAAAGGCCAGAATGAGGTTGGGTGTGGTGAAAGACACTCAGAGAAGTGAACGGTAGGGTGAAAAGCATCATCCTTCAGAGATGGAAAGCCAGTAAAGATCTTATAAGCAAGAGCACAATTTAATCAGATTGACACTGTGTTAAGGTCACCTGCTGGCACTATTAATGTACAAAGATCTGATTAGAGGGCATTTTTTTTATTGGTCCCAGCAAGTGAAGATGAAAGCTGTGGTAATCAAGTTGAAGAGGAAGGACATAATTTAAGAGATATTTCTATATTAGAATTATAAACTTAAAATATAAAATAATAGATAAAATTTTGCTACTTGGTTCAGTTAGAGTGTTGGTATGAGTCAGGTGAAAGGAGAAGCCTAAGTGCGTGTTCAGTGGGAATAGGGAACTCAGTCTCTACTCGCAGACGATAAGCAGACACAGGGCTTGGCACACATCTCTATCCTACCAGACTTAAGGCTGTGCTCTTGAGAAAGTGGTGTGTTTATCAGTACATTCAGGAAAATACTCTGTGACCTCCCCAACATTTGAAAAATTGAAGTTAGAGGAGGCTACTTCCTCCTAGAAGTCCATTTCATTAAAGAGGCTTTTTGGATGTTACCTCTGTATGGAGAGGTATTGCTGTCTGATGCGTTTATTTTGTCAACTTAGACTTCCATGCTGTACTCTAAGTTACCTTATCATCGGGCTCTCTGTATTTGAAGGATGGTGTTATGAATAGTTGGGGTGAGGCACTTAGAATTTATGGGACTGTGAGCCTTATAAAACTGTCTTCGAAGGCTGATGGATGCCTGTTGGTGCAGAGATTTTAGGAGCTGATCACAACCGATAAAAGCCTGGTCCCCCAATTATGATGATATTTCTGATTCACATTTCAGTCTATTCAATTTCATGTTAAAGTCAATTATCATTTCTCAGAAAGGGGCAGGAAGTGTTTATGGCAGAGTCACTTGGCCAGATTAACCAAGCCACTATTTCCCTTCATTAGCTTATCACTGAGTGTGGCTTCCTACTTGGTTGGGTAAACATCCTTCCCTTACCCTTGTTTTCCCTCCAAGTCAGAGCTTTCCTAATGATTTCCTGTTTCAGGGCAAAATCTTCCAGAAATTAAGCATGAGATTGAGCAGAAAACTTAGTAAGGGTGGCTGTGGTGAAAGAATCTAAAGTCCTAGAATTTTGGGTGTGGAGAGTTCAAGAATTAGAAGAGGGTGGTTTACCTTGGGCCCTCAATCTGTTATCCATTCCCACCCCACAGGGCTGTCCTTGATAAGAGGAGATAATGATGGGCCAAAAACTCTCCATGAAAGATACTGCCCTGTGGAAAAACAGCATTTAACCCCTTCTTCTCAAATGGAAAAAGGGTTAAGATCAGAAATAAACATTTCTGATTAAAGAATGTCAGGTAGCTTCTATTTAGTATATTGCTTATCTCTAAAATTAAAGGCTGAAAATGCTTTGAAGTGAATTTCTGTTATTTTCTTTATACCATTGGTAATTTTTCTCCTGATCTACTGACACTTTTATCAGGGGAAAAGCCTTCTTCTAGTGATCATAAATTTGATAGCTATCTTAGTCCATTGTGTGTTTCTGTAACAGGATATCTGAGACTGGTTAATATATAGAAATCAGAAATTTATTTCTTACAGTTCTGGTATCTGGGAAGCCCAAGATCAAGGCATCAGCATCTGGTACATGCCGGTCTCTGCTTCCAAGAGGGTACCTCAAATGGTGCATTCTTCAGATGGGAGGAATGCTGTGTCCTCCCATGCAGGAAGGAGAAGAGAGCAAACTGACTCCTGCAAGCCCCTTTTATAATATCACTGATCAGTTCGTTAGTGTGGAACCCTCACAATCTAGACATCTCCCATTAGGCCCCATCTCCCAACTCTGTTGTACTAGGGATTAAATCTTTAACACATGATTCTTTTTTATTTTTAGGGGGAACTCATGCAAACCATAGTAATAGCTTATTTTTGATATGTAAATATTTTTTGTCATTGTTCTGAATGCTTTTGTTACATTGTTTATATTATTATTAGTCATAAATCAGTGTCTAGGAAAGCTGATGATAAATTTAAAATCTATTAGTTGCTGTAAAATGTTAAAGAATAAGTTAACTAATCTTTGGTTAAAGCTATATTGCATTAAAACCTGCACAATCTCAATTTGTCATGGAGTTAAGGTGAACACTGTATTTAGACATTGCGTGTGTGTGTGTGTGTGTGTGTGTGTGTGTGTGTGTGTATGTAGCACTGGGAATTAAACCCAAAAGCATGCTGCCTCTGAGCTACACCCCCAAACCTATTTTTTATTTTATTTTGAAACAGTGTTTAGCTAAGTTACTGTGTGCTGGCCTCAAACTTTCCATCCTCCTGTCTCAGCCTCCCAAGTACTGAAATTACAGGCACGAGCCACTGTACCCAGCTTGGACATGTCTTAGCAACAGAAATAAAGTGAGTCTGGCAGTTTTCTTGAATTCTAAACACAATGGAAAACCTTTGCTTTGTTTAAATTAGTTTTGATGGTCCTTCAAGTCATTCATTTCTCTATTCATATTAAACACACAGTGACAAAGATGTTTATACTTGGTAAGACAGGTCATGCCACACAGGTAATACACAAAGTCTGGCCAGAGATAAGTAACATAAATGCTGTGTTGCAAAAAACTTCTGTGGACATTAGGAAATCTATCTGTTCTCTGAGCTTCTATACCCTTGCTAGGAAATCTTGGAGATGTTTCACTGTAAGCAAGACTGCCTGGTAGCTTAGTAACAGTGCAGTGTTGAAAAGCTTCTAGAGATTTTAGGCAGATTTACTCCCACTTGTTAATTAATCAATTCATTTAACAAAATATAATGAGTTTCTCCTCTGGGACATATATTGCGTTGTCTGATAGAGATTAAAAGATGATGTTAACTCCTTCCTTGATGAATTAAATAATTTTTAATAGGTAGTTTCTTATAAAGTAAGACATATATTTACCATACAATCCAGAGAAATGAAAACATGTCTACAAAAATAATTGTGCACAAATGTTCATATGATTTTAATTATAATTCATAATGGCCCCAAACTGAAAACAACCCAAAGTTCATCTACAGCTATATGGGTAAGCAAATTACTCTATATCCACTCAAACAATAGACTACCACTCAGCAATGAAAAGGAAAAAGTTTCTGATACTTACAGCAATAGAGATCAATGTAAAAATGTTATGTTGAAGCTAGACTCAGAATTATAAATACTGCATGATTCTATTTACATCAAGGTACAGATTGAACAGAATGAATTTATGATGATAGAAATAAGATCTGTGGTTTCTGCATAAGGTGGTAGTGAGGGGGAATTAACTGCACAGGAGTACAAATAAAATATATGTATATTTTTTCTTTGTGGTACTGGGGATGGAACCCAGAGATATTCTACCTCTGAGCTACACCCACAGCCTTATTTTATTCTTTTATTTTGAAACAGGGTCTCACTAAGTTGTGGAGGGCCTCACTAAATTCTGAGGCTGGCTGCAAACTTGGGATTCTCTTGTCTCATCCTCCCAAGTACTGGGATTACAAGTGTGCGCCATAACACCTGGCTAAAATCAATATTATGATGTAGTGGTGGTTATGTGGAAATACACACTTTCCAAAACTCATTGCATCACTCACTTAAAATGTGTGCATTTAGCCGGGCATGGTGGCGCATGCTTGTAATCCCAGTACTTGGGAGGCTGAGACAGGAGGATCCAGGTTCGCAGCAACTTGTGAGGCCCTCCGCAACTTAGTGAGACCATATTTCAAAATAAAGAATAAAATAGGGCTGGGGGTATAGCTCGGAGGCAGAATGCCCCTGGGTTCCATCCCCAGCACCACAAAAAAGTGTGCATTTTATTGTATGTAAACTTTACCTCAATACACTTGATTCAAAACATGAGATACACAATAATTTAAATGTATTTAATGACGCTGAATTCCTAGAAATGGCTGAAATGGTAAATTTTGTGTTATTCTACCACAATAAACAAAATTACAATGAGGCACATTTTTAAAAAATTACAATATTTGGTTAAAATCTTTAAACTAAAAAATTAGAAAGGATAGTACAATTATTCCCTCTGTATCCATCATGCATTCTCTAGATTTAACCATTATTAAAGTAAATATGACAAAATGATAACAATGTGTATATATATTGGAGTAAATTAAGTTTATAATTATGTTTATTATTATAATTATTGAATTATTAATATTTATTATTACATCTATTATACTTGAGTAAATCAATAATTTATTAATAGTATCTTTTATTCATCCAATGGTCATGTTTTTCTAATCCCCAAATTTCTTTTATCCCAGTTAGGGTTCAAAAAGTATGTCCTCGATATGTCCTTTTAGCTTCATTTATAACAGTGCTATAGTTAGGAATTTGAGTGTCCCCCAAAGGCCCTTGGTCCCAACTTGGTGCTATTGGGAAGTTGTGCAAACTTTAAGAGGTGGGTCCGAGTGAGGTCTTTAGGTCCTCTCTGGGGGCATGCTCTCAGAGGGGCTTGTGGGACTCCAGACCCCTCCTTGCTCTTTTGTTTCCCAGCACAAGGTGAGCAGTTTCCTCTGCCATGTGTTCCTGGCTTGCCACAGACCCAAAACAATGAGATCAACCTACCATGGACCAAAACCTCCAAACTGAGCCCAAATATACCTTGTCTTTATAATTTGATTATCTCAGGTGTTTGTTATAGTACTGGAAAGCAGACTAACACAAACAGTTACTATCTTCCCCTGATATTAACTTCTAAGTCATTAATCCCATATTCTGGATTTGTCTGTTTCCTTATAGTATCATTTACCCTTGTTACTTGATTTCCTTTACTTCTTGGTAAAGTGGAAGTTTTACCAAGAGCTTGATTAGATTAATCTCTGACAAAGATTATTTGTTGCATCACACCAGGGAGCCCAGATCATTGCATTGTTTGTAATGCCAAATTCAGTCAATGAGCTAAGGTGGTGACTTAGGTAGAGCCAGGTCTCTCCATTTTAAAGATGTATTTTTTTCACAATTAACAAGCAATGATTTTAGTTTCTACTAGTGATCTGTGCTAGAATCAATTGTTTCTTTGGGGATGAGCTACCATTTTAAAGCCACTAGATTGAGAAAATTTTTAAAAATCCAATAATACTAGGAGTTAATAGAAGTGCAAAGCTGTAAGAATTCTTATCCACTGCTGGTGGCAGTGTAAGATGATTCAACCCCTTTGGAAATCCATTTGGCATTATCTGGTAAAGCTAAAGAAAGTTTATCCTTATAATCCATTCTCTCGTCTTCTATTTCTTAAGAGAAACTCTCATGCAGAGAGCTTTATACAAGGAGACATATGCAAGAGTTTTCATAGCAGTATTGTTTTGTAAGAGCAAAACTTGGAAGCAATCCAAAAGTGCACTTAAAAAAAAGAATGGGTAAGTGAAGCGTAGAGACAAATAATAGAATACTACAAAACGGCGATATTGAATGTCCTAAAGCCACCAACATCAGCCTGAGGAATCTCACAATCATTACACATGCACACACATTTTAGGAGAAAACATGCAGGAATTGATTTAAGATTGTGGAATTAACATACATATTCATCTCTCTTCTTTCTCCAAATTCTATGAAAACAGCAGCAAAAAAAGTTTTTTAAAAACACATAGATACACAAAAACAAATGGGAGAGTAGAAAGGAGCAATGAAATCTTTAAGACATAAAGAATGATAATGATTTAGCAGACTCTAAAAGTTAATCCTAAATTGGTAGGGAAAATACAAAGAGGCATGTTTTCTAAAACATGCAAAGGGTTCAAGAATTGGTGACACCAAGTTTCCTTCGAAATAAGAGTAAATATGGGCTGAAAAAAAAGGAAGTTGGTTGGAATTCTTCTCTAAGCTATGCAGCAGGGTGGCTGTCCCACTTTATTTTGGCAGAAGATTGAAAGAGTAAGACAAGGGGCTCAGGTGATCACCAGTGGGGCATAGCCCTGGAGGCCTGCATAGGTCTCCTGTGTAGATTGATAGAAAAGAGATCAACCTGCCAGAAATCTGAAGAGGAAATCAGGTATAATGAGAATGGGAGAGATAGTGATTTGTAGTGACAAAGTAAGATTTCAGAACTGAAATTCTAGGTGATGACAAAGCTCTTGATTTCTCTTCAGGAAAGTCCTGCTGAGAAGCAGTCCACAAGGACCAGGCTTATGGTCTTGTGATTAGGGGTGAAGGCTTTCACTATTTTCCCCCAGTCTCATCAAGGACCAGCAGAGAAAAGCTACTCAGGGCAGAACCTTTGAGGTTGCAATATGAGGCCAGGCAAGCAAAATCACAGAGCTACGGTTGTAATAGGAAATAAGGTGTGGTGTGAATAGGCATAGGAGGTCCTGCTACATCTGGTTTGCCCTCTGTGAGTGCCAGGCCTTGATTGTCATTGTCGGCAAGCCTGCCTGATGCAGAATCTTGACTTTACCAGCGACTAGAGGACTACTTTAATCTAACAAGAGGAAGATAAGCTGAGAATGATAGGCCTCGTATCCTGAAAAACCTAGATCAGGGGATTTCAAAGTGGTTCTCAGACCAGCAGCATTAGCATGGGAGCTTTTTAGAAATAAAACTTGGGCCCCATCCTGAACCTATTGAATTAGAAATTCAGAGGGTAGGGTTCAGGAATATGTGTTTTAACAAGCCCTTCAGGTAAGCACACTAAAGCTTGAGCACCACTGACCAAGATGAAATTTTTTTAGCCAACTAAGGCATGCAAAACCATATGCAATTACGTGCAAATACTGCAAAGACAGCTGATGTTAATCTCTAGTTCCTGTTCTCCAGGGTTGAGGAAACTCTTTTGTAATCCTCTTCCTGCTTTTTTTTTGTGTGGGGGGTGTTTCTATTGACCCTCTTCTATGTCCTATGCTGTTTTTTCCCCATTTGGTCTTATTGGAATAGACACTAAAGCAATTCAGGATTTTTATAACACTATAAGAGGGTTAAAATATCTGGGTTGAGCTCTTCAAAAGCAAGAATCAATGTCATAGTCATCCTTTATCATCTTGTAGTAGCCTTTATTGAAATATAGTTTACAGACCATATCATTTGTCTATTTAAGGTAGCACCCCTAAATCCCATCTACTTGGGAGGCTGAGGCACGAGGATCACAAGTTTAAGGACAGCCTGGAAAACTTAGTGTGACCCTGTCTTAAAATAAAAAGGGCTGAGGATGTATCTCAGTGGTAGAGCACTCCTGGGTTCAATCCCCAGTACCAAAATAAATATAAGAATGAATGGGTGAATAAATAAATAAGTAAATTAAGTGGTACCTTTAAGTTAATTTTTTTTGTATATTCACAAAATTGTAAAACATCACCACAATCAAATTTGAACATTTTCATCACCTTACAAGGAAACCTCATACCCATTAGCAGTTACTCCTCATTTCTTCCCAAATTCTCCAGCCCCAGGTTATTACTGATCTATTTTTTGTTTCTATCAATTTGTCTAGTCTGGACATTTCAACATTTCATGTAATGTCAACACTATGGTGTTTTGTGACTGGCTTTTTTCACTTAGTATATTTTCAAGGTTTATTCACATTGTAACACACACCAGAACTTCATTCCTGTTAATTGCTTAACATTCTATTATATGGATTATTATATTTTGTTTACCCGTTCATTCATTGATTGCCATTTAGGTTGTTTACATTTGGGGTTGTTATAAATAATGCTGCTATGAGTGTCTGTGTACAAGTTTTATGTACACATATACTTTTACTTCTCTTGAGTATATACCTAGGAGTGATAATTTTGTTACCAAAGTGGTTGCACCAAATACAGTTTGCAAAATGATTTCTCCAGGACCTTCTCAGTAGCACTGTATGAGTTTCAATTGCTCCACATCCTCACCACCATTTCCTATTGCCTATATTTCAAATTATAATCATCCTAGTAGGTATGAAGTGGTATCTCATCGAGGTCTTGATCTGCAGTTCTTTGAGGGCTACTGTTGTTGAACATTGTTTTTGTGATATTGATCATTTGTACATCTTCTCAAAAAAGTGTCTATTTAGCTTCTTCTGTTTGTTTTTTGTTCTATTTTTGTGGTGCTGGGAATTGAACCAAGGGCCTTGCTCATGCTCGAAAAGTGCTCTACCACTGAGCTACATTCTCAGCCCTATTTAGATTCTTGCTTATTTTTATAGGGTTATCTGTCTTAATATTATTGAGTTTTAAGAACTTTTTATATGATCCAGATACAATTCCATTATCAAATATATGATTTGAGAGTTTCTCCCATTCTGTTGGTTGTCTTCACTTTTTTTGGGGGGGGTCAGTGCTGGGGGTTGAATTCAGGACCTTGAGCATGGTAGGCAAGTGCTCTACTACTGAGCCACATCCCCAGCCCTATCTTTTTACTTTCTTGATGGTGTCTTATTTTAGGAATGCTAAAACAAGATATGAAAAAACAGCAGAAACAACTGAAATTTCTTTTCTCACATTTGTTGAGGCTAGACGTTCGCAGCATCAAGCTGTTGATGAGATTGGTTCCTTCCAAGAGCTATGAGAGACGGATCTGTTCTAGACCTCTCTCCTTGGATGTAGATGGCCGTTTTCTTTCAGTGTCTTCATTTTGTGTTCCCTTTGTGCATATCTGTGTCCAAATTTCCCCTTCTTATAAGCATACAAGTCATATTGGATTAGGGCCCACCATAACACCCTTGTTTTAACATTACAGAGACCCTATCTTCTAATATAGTTTTATTCTGATGTACTGGGGGTTACTTAATGGTATATTTTACTTTCTCATATGAATTTGGGGGGCACACAATTGAGTGCACAGCATGTCCTTTGGAGCACAGTTTTTAATTTTGATGAAATCCACTCAATCCATTTTTGCTTTTGTCACTTGTGCTTTTGGTATCATATTTAAGAAACTGTTGCCTAATCAAAGGTTATGAAGATTTACCCGTATGTTTTCTTATAAGAGTTTTACAGTTTTAGCTCTTATGTTTAGGTTTTGATTTATTTTGAGTTGAATTTTGTGTATGTTGTGAGATGAGTCCAACTTCATTCTTTTGCATGTAGGTGTACAGTTGTCTCAGTACCATTCATGGAATTGTATGAACACCTTAGTTGAAAATCAGTTGACTATAAATCTGGTGATTTATTTCTAGACCCTCAATTCCATTATACTGATCTATATATCTATTTTTTTGCCAATACCACATTATCTTCATTACTGTATCTTTGTAATAAGTTTTGAAATTGAACTTTGTTTTTCTTTAGCAAGATTGCTTTGCTTCTTTGGTGGTCCCTTTGTAATTCCATGTGAATTTTAGGGTCAGTTGTCAATTCTCTAAAGGAACTATATCTTTGACCCATTTTCTCTATTAGGGTTTACGTATTTTTCTGATTTAGTTTTGAATTCTTCATATATTTGGGTACTTATCCATGGTTGATTAAATACTTTACAAATACCTTCTTCAATATCAAGCATATCTTTTAGTTTTTTTTTTTTTGCAGTACCGGGGATTGAACCCAGGGGCGTTCTACCTCCGCGCTACACCCCTGGCCCTATTTTTTTATACTTTATTTTGAAACCGGGCGGGTCTCACGAAGTTGCAGAGGGCCTCACTAAGGAGAGAGAGAGAGAGAGAGAGAGAGAGAGAGAGACAGGGGGAGAGAGGGAGAGAGAGAGAGAGAGAGAGAGAGAGAGAGAGCTGAGGCTGGCTGCGAACCCGGATCCTCCAGTCTCCGCCTCCCAAAGTACTGGGATTACAAGCGTGCACCACCACACCCGGCCATCTTTTAGTTTTTAAATGATTCTTTAGCTTTACGGAAGTTTTTGCAGTTTAATGCAATCAAATTTATTAGTGTTTTTATAACTCTTGTGCCTTATTCATTAAATGTGTCTCTAACCTTATATCATCCTTGAAGTCTATTTGTTATGTGATTAATATAGCTATCCTTGTATTATCTGGTCTGGTACTTGCCTAATGTATTTGATGTATTTTTTAATCCTCTTATTTTTAGCCTTTCTGAATCCTTAAGGATTTAGATGTGTCTCCTAAAAGAGCACATAACTTGGATTTAAAATAAAAATTCCAGCCAGGTGTGGTGGCGCACGCTTGTAATACCAGTAGTTGGGAGGCTGAGACAGGAGGATCGCAGGTTCACAGTCACCCTCAGCTACTTAGTGAGGCCCTCCGCAACTTAGTGAGACCTGTTCCAAAATGAAGAATAAAAAATAGGGCTGGGGGTGTAGCTCAGAGGTAGAATGCCCCTGGGTTCAATCCCCAGTACTACAAATAAATAAATAAATACTCCAGTATAATCATATTTGGTTATGATTGGTATAATCATTTGTTTATAATCGTATTTATAATCCATGTATATGTTTTATGACTACTGCTATGTTTGTTTTTATTTCTATCATCTTCCTTTGTACTTTCTTTTACATTGTTTGGTGTCTGTGTGTTCTTGTTTTCCTTCTTTCCTAACTTCAATTGGATTAACCAAATTTTCCCCTTTTATTTTTCTATTTTCCCCACACTAGTTTGAGGCTATATCTTATATTTATATTTTCTTAATTTTTATTTTTATTTATTTATTTTTTGTGGTACCAGGGAGGCATTCTACCTCCAAGCTGTACCCCCAGCCCTACCTATTTTTTATTCTTTATTTTGAAACAGGGTCTCACTAAGTTGCAGAGGACATCACTAAATATCTGAGGCTGTCCGCGAACCCGAATCCTCTGGTCTCAGCCTCCCAAGTACTGGGATTACAAGCGTGTGCCACCAAGCCCGGTTCTTAATTTTTAATCTTAGAATTTTAACGTATATAAGTGACTTAACGAAGTTTAAAGTTTGTCAGCATCTCTTCTCTCAAGGCCACCACTAGTCCATGTAGCGTCTTTGTGAAAAAAATGTAAAAGGTGACTGTGGAGATGGTTTCATGGGTGTATACTTATGTCAAAACTTATCAGATGACACACTTTAAACATGTATACTTTACAGTATGTTAATAAATAAAACTGTTAAAAGGGAAAAAGGTACTCCTCTGTGTTAGTTAGCTTTCTGTCACTGTGACAAAGTATCTGAGATAAATCAATGTAAAAAGAGGGAAGGCTTATTTTAGCTCACAGTTTGGGAGGTTTCACTCCATGGTCAGTTGGCCCCACTGGGCTTGTGGTGAGGCGGTACATTATGGTGGAAGCACACCGTAGAGGAAGCCATTCACTTCATATTGGCCAGGAAATAAAAAGAGAGAGGGAGAGAAGGAGCAAGGGTCCCAAAATCCCCTTTGAGAATATGCCCCTATCACCTAACTTCCTTCTGCTGGGCCCCATCTCCTACAGGTTACACCATTTCCCAATAGCAACATGGGCTGGGGACCAAGCATTTTACACATGGGCCTTTGAGGAACATTCAAGATTCAAACTAGAAAGCCGGGCGTGGTGGCGCACGCTTGTAATCCCAGTACTTTGGGAGGTGGAGACCGGAGGATCCGGGTTCGCGGATCCTCCATGTATTTTTTATACTTTATTTTTCCAAAATCGGGCCGGGGGTGTAGCACGGAGGTAGAATGCCCCTGGGTTCAATCCCCGGTACTGCAAAAAAAAAAAAAAAAAAAGATTCAAACTAGAGCACCTTCCTTCTAGGTGGACAAAGCCCCATGCCTGGGCACACAAGCAGGGGAGTTAAGCATGGGCTGGATTTCAGCCTCACTAGCCACTTGGCCAACTGTCATCAAAGGTGGTATTATACACTGTTCAAAATTAGTATCTTTTTGCTAACCACTCCTTTGTGCATTATTACACGCTTTCCTTTTTTTCTTTCAAATATTCAAAATTTTTAGGGACTTATTTTAGTGGTAATCTTTCTGAGTTTTTGTTAAAAATATCTTCATTTCACTCTTATTCTGAATAATAATTTATTTTGAATTATATCTCTTTAGGTGGGTGTGGTGGCACATACCTGAAATCCCAGTACTTGGGAAGCTGAGACAGGAGGATTGCAAGTTTGAGGCCTGCCTCAGTAACTTAGTGAGCCTTCCTTCCTTCCTTTCTTCCTTCCTTCCTTCCTTCCTTCCTTCCTTCCTTCCTTCCTTCCTCCCTTCCCTTCCTTCCTTCCTTCCTTCCTTCCTTCCTTCCTTCTTTCTTTCTTTCTTTCTTTCTTTCTTCTTTCTTCTTTTTTTGCAGTACTTGGGGATTGAACCCAGGGGAAACAGGGTCTCACTAAGTTGTGGAGGATCTAAGTAGCTGAGGTTGACTGCAAACCTGCAATCCTCCTGTCTCAGCCTCCCAAGTACTGGGATTACAAGTGAGCCACCACATCTGGCCGTCCGCCTGTGAGACCCTATTTCAAGATAAAAAATAAAAAGGACTGGGTGGGGGCTGTAGCTTGGAGGTAGAATTCCTCTGGGTTCAATCCCCAGTACCAAAAAAAAAAAAGAGAAGAAAAAAAAATAAACTATATCTCTTTAAAATTCCACTAGCTACTGACTGCTTTATTTTTTGTCATTGAAGGAATTTCAATAGTGTAATTGTTCACTTGTTCACTTGTGAGTAATCTCTTTCACTCTGATTACCTTTAAAATCTCTCTGCCTTTGTTGTTTGGAAGTTTGATCACAATGTTATCTGAATATGGATTTATTTTTATTTATCTTGCTTTCATCTCATTATACCTCTTGCCTTTTATCAGTACTGGAGAATTGATAAAATGGCTGAAATGTCATTCATTTTCTCTTTATAGATTACCTCTCTTCTTTGCCATTAATTGGAACCTTATCTCGGTATATTAGTGCTGGGAAAGTAAGTCTCAAGTGCACAGCCTTTTCACCCTAAATGGCCACAGCAGAAAGGGCTTTGGGACTGGCACACTTCCTTACCAACATATAATGTATCCTCACAGCTTGTGCCAGGCTTATCACTTTTTGTGAAAACATCTTTCCTTGTTTCAGGCCCAAGGGTGTTCCTTTGTTCTGCTAAAGAGTGTGGCTCTCAGGTACAGGGCCCCAGCTCTCAGTATTTCTAATTCCACAGGGGAGGGATTGCAACCCACCACCAAGCTGAGAGGGGTGTGCCCATTGGGGTACCTAAGCCAGTTGCCTTGTGTCAGATCTCAGGAGAGACCAACCGGCCATGGACAACCTATATAAAATATTAAAGTTGAACTTACTCTGTCTCTTCTCTGTGTAAGTAAAGCATTGTTCCAGCTAGTGCTTAATTGCACTGCGTTTTCCTCAGTGACTCTGATATCAAGATGCAATGTGCAGAAGAGTTGGGAGTCCTCCCCTGGCATTGGCAACTGGCTCGTAGCGTTGTGCTTGACTTTTAGGCCATGTCATTCTAATACTCCACTATGTCCCTTAACCTTTCATATTTTCTCTCTGTAACTCTTTGCATTGCATTTTGAGTGATTTCCTCAGATCCGTCTTTTAGTTCAATAATTCTCTAATCAGCTGTGTCTAACCTGATATTTAAAGTATCTATTGAGTTTTAAATTTCAACCACTAGAATTGTGAATAAAATACCTACTAAGGAAATAATTTTTCTATTTTGTTCATTGGCACATCCTCAATACCTAAAATTGTTGAATGATTAAATTAATAAATGTATTTTTATTTCTAGAATTATATGTACGCTAAACTTGCCTGTTATTTTTTCACAATCTTGTATTATGTTTTTGGTACTTTCTTTTGGATTTAAACTCACTTTTTTGGTCCTGTATACAGAAGACCTATGATTTTAGGTTCTTGGAGTACAATCCTGCTGCACACTCTCATAGTTAATTACTTCTTTATATATTCTGTAAATTTTGCTTGTAGCCTCATTTTTAGTGGGACTTTATCTGTGAGACTCTTATGCTGCTTGGGTCAAAGGCATGCCGTTCCAGAAAGATTTTCATTTGCTTTTGCTGGGAACTTGAGGAATATTGAAGGCTAAAGACCACTTTAAAATTTTTATATTTAAACCCCAGGATGGATATAAATGTGGGGGTTAAAAAACTGCACAGAAGACTGGCTTTCCCAACACTAACATATATGATAGTGATATGAATTTCAGATGGAAAGGCAAGGAAGAGACGCAATCATAATCCATAGTTCAAGACATATGGCCTGTTTTAAAAATAATGATATGGTAAAAATCCAGAATAACAGGACCCTTAGAAGTAATGTGGCTTTTCCAGTGTGTGTGTGTGTGTGTGTGTGTGTGCACGCGCGCGCACGCATATGTTCCTAGGGACTGAACCCAGGGCTTTGCACGTGCTAGGCAAGCACTTTATCACATTCCCAGCCCTTTTTATTTTATTTTGAGGTAGGGTCACCTTATATTGCTCAGGCTGGTCTTGAACTTGCAATCCTTTTGCCTCAGCCTCCTGAGTAGCTGGGATTACAGGCATATGCCGCCATGCCTGGCTTGAACATTCTTAAATGTTTTATATCCCTTGTTCATGCACAACTGCCTGTCTTAGGCATTTAGCTACAAGATAAAATTTCTGGTTCATATAGAGTGTGTGAATTTTCAGCTTTAGGGGGTAATGTCAAATCATTTCCAAAGTGACTGTGCAAATTTATATTCCCACAGCAGTGTATAAAAGATCCTGAGGATCCACACCTTTTCTCTTATGTTCAATTTCATACTTTTAAATTTTCACCAAGCAAATAATTAGGGACTACCTTTTATTCTCAAGTTATTTATTTGTTCAAGGACTTTTTAGGTAGAGTGAACTCATGCCTTTGATTCACAGAGACTTTTTTCTCTTACCAGGACACAGGTTAAGACAGATGAGTTGCTTTGTTTTCTCCTAGGGCAAGGGTTGGGGGAGCATTGCTTTCTGGTCCACTTTTTTTTTTTTTGTGGTACCAGGGATTGAACCCAGGGACATTCTACCTCCGAGCTACACCCCCCGCCCTATTTTTTATCCTTTATTTTGAAATCGGGTCTCATGAAGTTGCCGAGGGCCTCACTAAGTAGCTGTGGCTGGCCGTGAACCTGCGATCCTCCGGTCTCAGCCTCCCAAGTACTGGGATTACAAGCATGCGCCACCACGCCTGGCTCTGGTCCACTCTTATGTTCTTAATACCCACCTCTTAAAGACACACAGCCTTTTCTCTCTTCACTGTGGCATGTTCAAGGCTCCATCCCTAGGTTACTGGGGCAAATCCCCTAGGACAGCCTCATAGTTATTGCTTTGGTTATCTTTCCCCTCATTTTTGGCCTCTGGCAATTTGGTTTACTTTCCTGTTAGTTCAGTTGTACATATAAAAGAATGTTTACTATATTTTCCCCAAACTTTTAAAAGAGATTTTGTATGGAAATTATTCTAGATTATCTAGTCTGCTATCTCTGGACACAGAAGTCTTGATGATCTTATTTCTAAGCTGCCAGTGCATATCATTCCTGTAGTGTTGGAACTCCTGGAAGTTTGTTCTCAACCACTGCTCCAGGAGGTAGGTACCTCTGCCAAGGGAAGATGTCTCTTTCTGTGTTGGATGGCTCTGGACCCAGGCCTCTGCCTTTTGTTCTACTATAGAGGGAATCTGCACCACAGATGGCTCTGCGAATCACTCCCAAATTCTTTCCTATCATGTTCAGGCTAGTGGTCTGTGTCTCCCTTTGTATTCACTCCTCACCACTGCTAGAGACTCAAACAACATTTTCCAGTTTAAGGATAAGATCAATAATTGTCTATAATGATTGAAATGAATTTATTAATAAGTCTATGCTAGTGACCAGTAAGGACTGGGTGCAGATGGCTGAGCCACCATTGGACAAGGTGGGGAAACTGGAAGGCGTCTATCATCTGGGACACTGCAAAAAATATGGAGATAATAGACGTTACATGTGGAACACGTATTCATCCTATGAGGTGGCCATTGCTATTTACTGCAGTCATTGTACTCAAAAAGGTTAAATGACTTGCTCAGAATCATCCAGTTGGGAAGTGACTGAGTTGGACTCTGAGAGTGAGGCCGCACAGCCCCAGGTGTTCTCTGGTAAGGTAGAATATTATACAGTATGCCAGTGTGGCAGCTTTGAAACACAGCCATGACTTCCAGTACACTCTTTTCATAAAGAGGTGGGATCTCGAATATCGGTAGACTTGTGACTACTTTGACCAATAGAGTGAGATGGAAGTGACGCTCTGAGATGTCCAGAGCTAGGTCCTAAAGGGCCAGGCTGCTTCTGCCTACTGCTCTTGGAACACTCACTTTTGGCCTCCTTCACCTCCATGTAAGAAGCCTGACTGCCCTGACACCACCATGCTGGAGAGACAAGGTAAGGGCACTCCGGTGGACAGTCCCAGCTAAGCCCCACTTTCCAGCTGGGCCGGTCATATGAGTTGAGAAATCATCCTGCAAGTGGATTACCAGCCTGACCTGGAGTAGCCCTTACACATTCAAGTCACTCTTGGGAATTTGAGTCTTTTTTTTCCATCCTAGGAATTGAACTCCAGGGCATTCTACCTTGGAGTTATGTCCCTAACCCTTTTTACTTAGAAATAGGGTCTCACTAAGTTGCTGAGGTTCTCACTAAATTGCTGAGGCTGGCGGCAAACCTGTGATCCTCCTGTCTCAGCCTCCCAAGTACTGGGATAACAGATGTGCTCCACCAGGCCCAACTACATTTGAGTCATCTTAGCTGAGGACCCAGACATTGTGGAGCAGGGCAGAAGCATCCCTGGCATGTGTCTTTTTGAACTCATGAACCATAGAATCCAAGAACATACTGAAATGTTTTATGCCACTAAGTTTTGGGGTGGTGTGTTATGCAGTGTTAGCTAACTGGAGTAACCATCAAGCTTGTCAGGGCCATGATATAGCCTGCCAGCCAATGACCACCAAGGTTTCAGAGCAGAACTACAAGCAGACTCAGCAGAGTCCAGGTTCCACTGGGAGACAGGAAGGGAAAGAGATCTGAAGGCTGAAGAAGGGAAATCAACCCCTGGTAGAAATTGCCTTTAGTTCTTTGCAAGGGAGAACTTACTCTTAGATTTGTTGAAGCGGTTGACACTTGGAGAAGGGGGGAACGTATATGAAACCTTGAGAATTTGTGAGCATTGAAGAGCCAAAATAAAGCCATAACAGGCTTTAGTTAAAGATTTAAGTAAAATAGGCTTAAGTACCTGTTTTCTAGAAGTTAAGTCTCTATAGCATATTGCCCCCACACCCTGTAATCTGATCTTGTCCCTAGCAACCCCTAGAAACAGCCAATCGGTGTCAAACACACCTGGGTTTAGAAATCCAAAAAATTTGGGCTGGGCGAGGCTACTCTCACCAGAGTCAGCAGGCCCCTCCGCCCATCCTGAAAGAGGTCACCATACAAGGTTAAAGCTCCCCTAACGATGACCCCTACCTAAGGCGCGAAAGTTAAACCAACCAGAGAACGCCAATAAGCTTATGTTTTAAACTAGCCTATCAATGTAAAGGTGGGGTGGGCTGTCTCCTTGGGGGATAAAAGCTTTGTTCTTGGAGAGCAAGGGGTTTCTCCCTGTGACCACTGCGTTGGTGTACAGTAGGAGCCCAAGCTCGAGCTTGAATAAAAGACCCTCATGTGTTTTGCATCGGAATTGGCTCCTGGTGGTCTTTGGTGGGATCACAAACCTGGCACTTCAGCATCAGATTTCCTAACTTTTAGTAATTTATCATTTGTCTTAATCATTTCTTCTTGAGCCCTTTGTTTCTAAGAGTACTTTGTTTTTTAATACGAAGTATGTCAGCATCAATACAAACACCCACCATCATGCTGTCTCCCCCAAAGAACTGTACCAATTCCTACAGTCTCTTCATCGTTAATTTCTCTTGCAGCCAGACACTAACATTGCCGGGTTCCTCTCTGGAGTGGTTAATACTTCTATGTATACTGTAAATGTGAATGCTAGCCTGATCAGGGTGGGGGGAGTCCACTGAATAGGAGAAAGAGTTGAAAGAGACTAACAATTCAAACATGCACAGGGTGATTTGGGGACAGGATACTGAAGAATAGAGTACAGGGAACCTGAAACCTTGCAAGATGTAATTAGAGACAGGATTCAGGGTAAGATTTCTTCTTTGTAAATGGGTGAGGCCTCTCCTCCTTGCTTCTGCTCTCTTCAATATCTGCCTCCTCAGAGTTCCCTCCTATTAGGCATATTGTTATAATTATTCATAATGTCCTTGAGACACTTCTATCACTGTGGTCTGAGCTGTGGTTGAGGCAATAAATGACTGAACTTTTCACAAATTTATATCTCTGATTTCCAACTAAATCATAAAGTAAATTGTCCTCAAGTAATATGTGTCGGGAGCCATTTCTTTGGCTTCAGGCTCATAGATGCAAATACAGCCTTGAGAGGTATAAACTTTGCCAGACAGGACGATTAAGACTTGTTGATAAGAGTGCTATGCATTTCTATAGCTGAAGGTTATCTAAGGAGAGACTTGACTGTTCTTCGATCCAGGAGGGAGAGGGACCCCCCCCCCCCACCCAGGAGCACACAGACTCCCAGGTGCAGGGGAGGAGGCAGGTGATCTGGAAAGATCCGGTTAGCTGAAAGAAATGTTAACATTGTAAGGTGAAGGGAACTTTGTATCTATCACTGGTGCTCTAAAAGGGTATATAAAGACTGGGCTGAATAAAGAAAGGGGCTGCTGCAGTATGGAACTGAGAGCCCTCCCGAAAAACTATCTTTTGTCTCTCTCTCTCTTTATTTTTCTTAATCCTCACTCCCTGTTTCAGGAACCGTTCGAACCTTTCAACTCTGCCGGCGGGTTCCGGCGGGTTCCGGCAAATATGCTCATTCATTCACTTGGCTTTATTTGTTCATTGTGAGAGCCTTAAGCGCTAAAAGGACTTCAGAAATCTTCCCGACCCACGATCTCATTTTACAAATGAAGAAGTTGGGGCTCAGATTGGAGGGGTGACTTACAATAGGATCTATAGGGGTTATTCTTGATACACAAAGAAAAGGCCAAGTACTGGTGACACTGAACAGACTTTGCATCCTTAGTGGCTAGACAAAACATTCAATGTTATCTTCTCTCTTTTTTTTTTTATTTTTATTTTTTTGCGGTACCGGGGATTGAACGCAGGGGCGTTCTACCTCTGCGCTACGCCCCCGGCCCTATTTTTTTATGCTTTATTTTGAAACCGGGTCTCACGAGGTTGCGGAGGGCCTCACTAAGGAGAGAGACAGAGAGAGAGAGACAGAGCGAGAGAGACAGAGCAAGAGCTGAGGCTGGCCGCGAACCCGGATCCTCCGGTCTCCGCCTCCCAAAGTACTGGGATTACAAGCGTGCGCCACCACGCCCGGCACT